>CM076654.1:3348613-3376831 GCA_038496675.1 Rachycentron canadum
ACACACGTCGGGGGTACTGTTATTACACGTCGGGGGTACTGTTATTACCCTTATTAAAAAACAAAAAACAAAAGAGATAAAGCAGTTGCGGCGGAAGTGCTTGGGTGAACTTTAATCTTCTTCCGGGTTGACTTCCGGTCACAGAGGATCGAAGATGGCGACTCACATGTCGAGGTGTAGAACCTGGAGTCGTGTTCAGAGGTAATAACACGTTTCAGTTAACGCTTTAAAACTGTCGTCGGGTTTGACTCAGACACACAAACACAGCTGTGTCAGTTTACTCGGCGTTTTCCGTCACACGACTTTACGAACTCAGCACATGAGATTAGCTCAGTCAGTTAGCACGATGCTAACAGTCAGGGCTAATGCTGCTTCATGGGCTCATGAAATTTAAAAAGTAGAAAAATCACCTGTCGCTTTGCTGATGGGAATATTTTACATAGACTGATAATTTTAGAGATGAGGATCTTGTATTTGTAAGTGCTGCGGAAATACTGAGGTGTGTTAATAATCTGTTAGCTAGCTCCTTGTTTGTGTTTAGTTCAAGTGTCATAAATGTTGAGTTAAGTTTATTAGTTATTTCATGTCTCTCTTCTTTGGTAAAGCAAAGGGAGGGGTGAATATAAATCAAAGATGTATAGGGCTTACACAACCAGTTATTTCTATTGTAATCAATTAATCAATCCATGTGTCAAGTTTGGTCAATAATGTATCACTTTTATAATCCTATAAAATCTTCAAATGTCTTGTTTGGGTCGATAAACAGTCTGAAACCCAACTACATTGAATTTGTTGCAACAGAAGACGACACAAACCAGAAAATGTTTACATATGAGAAGCTGAAATCAGAGAATTTTGACAAATTTTCTTTTCTAAAATGAGTGAATGAACAATTACTTGATAATAAAAATAGCTGATGATTATTTTTCTGTCAATACCAATCGTTCTAGCGCTACGCCATTCCTGTAATTGTTGAGAATTTTGAATAGTAACTGTTTTTTTTATTTTTGTTCTCAAAGGTTTGGGATCGCAGCTTACAGAAAGTACAGCAGTGGTGGCCGATACCCAAATATCTCCCTCTCCACGCCGCTGCCTGGGATCCCCAAGCCAGTGTTTGCATCTGTGGATGGTCATGAAAAATATGAGACCAAGATTACAACTCTAGAAAATGGCCTTAAAGTTGCCTCTCAAAACAAGTTTGGTCAATTCTGCACAGTTGGAGGTAAGTTTCAGGAGTGATATTGATGTAAAAATTATTAGTTGTTCAGGATCAGACTGAAGTAGATAAAATGTGGATGTTTTCTTTCTTTCTTTTTAGTTTTGGTAAACTCTGGATCCAGATATGAAGCAAAATACCCAAGTGGAATAGCACATTTCTTGGAGAAACTTGCCTTCTCTGTAAGTACTTCTGCTTTTGATACAAACAATTAAATGGTGTCAACAGTAAAAGAAACTACAGAGCCAGTGGAACAACAAAGGAAACAGTCGTCATTTGACATTGTAGACTTACACAGTCTGTTTTTATCTTTCAAGTCCACGGCTCAGTACGGGAGTAAAGATGAAATCCTGCTCACGCTGGAAAAGCACGGAGGGATATGTGACTGCCAAACATCAAGGTATAGGTTTTTTCAGTACGATGTCTCACTGTTGTAAAATTGAACATTTTTGTGTATTTCTATCTCCTAAATAGAAGCGTGTCCTTTCCTGTGTTATGAGTAATACAGCTGTTTATATGTGTTTGATGTCTCTCTCATGTTGCTGTGCAGAGATACCACCATGTATGCAGTGTCTGCTGAAGTGAAGGGTCTGGACACAGTGGTCAGTCTTCTTGCTGATGCTGTACTACAGCCTCGTCTGCTGGGTAAGTCGAGTCATTCTCACTTGATATGACAGATCAGTCCTCAAGATTCGGTGTCAAGGTAAAAGTGAATTGTGTTTGTCTACCTGCAGACGAAGAGATCGAGATGACCAAAATGGTGGTACGCTTCGAGTTAGAAGACTTAAACATGAGGCCGGATCCTGAACCTTTACTTACTGAGATGATCCACGCTGTGAGTTAAAAGACATTGTCAAAGTGTTTCAGCATCCAGAAAGTCATTGATATGTGTGTTTGCTGACTGTTAACATATCAAAGATTTTAATAATACCCTTCAGAAGTTTTATCTAAATCCTCACCTGTAGACTAAAAAGATAGTGATGTCACTGTATCAAAGGTTGGACTGAATAATCATCAAAGAAGTGAAAAATCAGGAATTTGTGAAAGTGTCCCATGGATTATTTATAATTAATTGATTAATTGTGACACAGTTGTTCCCACAAAACAATTTTAAAGTTGTCACTTGGAAACGTATGGAAATCTTTAAGTGAGTCTCCATTACTTAGACTCTTCACCACAATGTCTTGGTCATGTTATGGTGTTTGATTGGACGACAGAACTGAAACTCCACTTTTTTTTAATTTTTTTTCATTTTGTTTTGGTGACACAGTATCTTGAAAATTTACACGAGCCTTCATTGTTTGTCTCCAGGCTGCGTATCGGGGCAACACGGTGGGACTTCCTCGCTTTTGTCCTGTAGATAATGTGGACAAGATCAACCAGAAAGTGCTCCACAGCTACCTGCGTAACTACTACTGCCCTGAGCGGATGGTGCTGGCCGGGGTGGGCATCGAGCATGAACAGCTGGTGGAATGTGCCAGGAAATACCTGCTGGACGTGAAGCCAGTGTGGGGAACCGGCTCTGTGGCCAACGTGGACCAGTCTGTAGCACAGTACACTGGTGGCATTGTCAAGGTGACTCATTGGTTTTTGCAGTTTACGTCTTTGTGCCAGATTTGGGCCAAATTCACCAAATTCTCTGGTGGATTTTCCTGTTTGAAAACGGTGAAAAAGACTGAAAAAGGTTCACGTTTACTATATCACAGAAACAAGAGATGTGTTTAATGCATTTAGAAATAAACCAGAATTCATGTCTCACAAAAAATAAAACAGATTTTCATTCTTGAACACAAGTCTAACACAAAACCAAATTAGCTTTGTGTTAGACTTTTGTTTCTGTCCACTTGATGAATGTAAGTCCAGTTTTCACTCTCTGGAGCTCTGGCTTTGGTTTGTATTGTGGTCTTCAACTCCTGAGGGATATCATGTGTTTGCTTAGCTGCTAAATGCTTCACAGGTTTGACTAGATAGTCACTAACTTTATCTGCCTGATGATTGATGCTAAGCGGATGATGTACAGTGGGTTTTCAGAGCTTTTTCACTGAGAACAGCTGCCATGTGCAGCTGAAAGTGACTCTATGAGAGCGGTAACATTGAACCAAAACTGTGTGGATGAAGTTAAAAAAGGTGACTAATACTAATATGAGCACTGCTGTTTTTAGTTAAATACAGGATAATACATTTTTTCATTTTTAATCTGTTAGATGGAAAAGGATATGTCGGATGTGAGCCTTGGCCCCACCCCGATCCCAGAGCTCACCCACATCATGATCGGCCTGGAGAGCTGCTCCTTCCTGGTGGGTGTTTGCCTCTGATCAATTGTGCTACACCTGTTAGCAACAAGGCCCCAAATGAAAAGAAATGGTTTGATTTCCCTCTACAGGAGGACGACTTCATCCCGTTCGCAGTGCTCAACATGATGATGGGTGGAGGAGGCTCCTTTTCTGCAGGAGGACCCGGGAAAGGCATGTTCACCCGTCTGTACCTGAATGTGCTCAACAGGTGATTGTTGCAACATCCAGTCCAGACTCTGCTTCACTAAAACAGCTCCAGCAGCCAGTTTTATCAATTGTCACCGATTTTGCTTTCCTCTGTCTGTGGTAGGCATCACTGGATGTACAACGCCACCTCCTACCATCACAGCTATGAGGACAGTGGTCTGCTGTGTATCCATGCCAGTGCGGACCCCAGACAGGTTGGTACAGGCCCAGGACAGCAGCAGGGTCTTAAAAGTCTTAAAGCATTGACTTTCGTTCCAATAAAAAAAGGTTTTAGGAAGGTATTAAAAAGTCTGTTGCTAATATTAGCTACAGTGGCCTATAGTCATTGTTGATTTCATCTTAAATTAGCGTTAACTTAAACTTAAAAATAAATAAATCAGTTTTAATTGTTTTATTCAAGCATCTGTTGCTGCTGCTTCATTTAATTGATGACATCCCTAGAAATATTCATGCAGTGCTTGAAGCTCTGAAAAAAATCTGATAAACATTATGCAACTGTATAATTCCAGGTTTATTTCTACAGACTTTCTACAGAATAACTGAAACTTGTTTTAAATTTAACTTGCAGAAAATCTTATTGTACCTTCGCACCCAAATGGTGGATGTTAATGCAGATTTTTTTCTTACCTTTCTAACATTCATCCCCAGGTGCGGGAAATGGTGGAAATAATAACCAGAGAGTTCATTCAAATGGCTGGAAATGCAGGAGAGGTAACGATGACAACAGGGAAACTTCTCCACAGTGTTTGTAATACTGATTAATTGTACACAATCAACCATAACCATTTTATTTTCCCTCTATATCCAGATAGAGCTGGAGAGGGCCAAGACTCAGCTTAAATCCATGTTGATGATGAACCTCGAGTCACGGCCGGTTATTTTTGAGGATGTTGGTCGCCAGGTTCTGTCCACAGGAAAGAGAAAGCTGCCGCATGAACTGTGCAATCTAATAAGTGAGTACTGGACAGAGTTTAGTGGTAATTTAGTTCTGACTTGGGGGGGATTGGCCTTAAAATTTCATAAAATTAATGAGTAGAAATAGTCTAATTTCACCCTGTTTTTAATTTTTTACCTGCAACAAATCATTTCCAGGTAATGTGACGGCCAGTGATATCAAACGAGTGACCACTAAGATGCTGCGCAGTAAACCCGCAGTAGCAGCTCTGGGGGACCTGACGGAGCTGCCCTCGTACGAACACATCCAGGCCGCCCTGTCCAGCAAGGATGGACGTCTGCCCCGCATGTACCGTCTCTTCCGATAGACCCACGTCCCCAAACATCACTGTAAATAAACTGGACTGGAAGATTATACTAGTTGTCCCCCCCCCTCCCAACACTGAACTTGGCACAACTCACCCAGGGAGGGGGCTGATCCCCGGGCTCTCAACTGAACCTTTGAGACTGGAGATTTTAAAGAAGTTACATTTTACTCTAAAAGTAGTGGAGTATATGTATTTATTGTTTGTGGGCAGGAAGCCATACATCATTATTTACTGGTGGTTTGCAGGAGTTTGGTTTTAAAGGGACAATTCAGCCCAAAGCCAAAATTTGAGTGTTCCCATTTAAAAAAAAACAAAAAAACAAAAAAACAAACCTCAATACCATTGTGTGATGTTTTTACACTGTGAAATGATCTTCAAAGCAAAGCAGCATAAAGACGGGGGCTGGTTAACATCTCCTTAAATGTCAAGGCTGTTACTTCTTACTGAGCCATTACGTTCCTCCGTTTTCAGACCCTCAGCTCTTTAACAGTCACTGAACGGCACCTCAGGCTTTTTTTTAGCGCAAATGTACAAACAACAGCACTTCATCTCCCTTCGAGGCACAGGAGACACAGCACACAGCGACAGTTACCTGGTTAATAACGATGCTGCTGGAAACTTTTCTAATCATTGTTGCCAACTTCAACAAATCATGGTTTCTGACATCGTGGTCTCACTCAGATCAAGTGACTGAGGCTGATATGCAAAGTAAAACCTCTTCTTTTCTTTTTGTATTTGTTATTGGTTGTGTTGGTGCCCGTGTAAATTTCAAATAAACATTGAGGGGATAAAATAAAGGCTTAGGTCGACATTGGTAAATGATTCACCCTCTGACAGACAGTTAGACGAGTTGTCGGAGGGTGGATCGATCATCTGTGTTGATACTGATACAAAGTCTTGGTTTTGAATATTAATACTAGTGTCATATAAGTTCAGAGAGTTCACATAATGAATATTTGTCATTCACATTAAACACTGTCTTGTGTTTGAACATGCATGTGATAAAATAATTAACAGAGAATAGCAAAGAAATGCTCCATGGTCGGACAATTCAGTATTTATCTAGTGATAATTAAAATATATTCAGAGATGCATCACGATCGTGACACATTCCCTGTAGTAAATTAGCTGATTTTAACAATTAATAGTATTGATATCATGATGCTGACCCTGGTATAAACTTGGTGTCACACCAAATACGAGAAGAACATGGCATCGATCTCCTAGTCTAGCCTCCCACCAGAATGCAAATAAATACAAATCAAAATGTACTTTAAGACATTTCTCCTCTGCCTCATCTTTGCAAAGTTACAGGATTATAAAAAAAAACAAACCAAAAAACACTTGTCCCACATCCAAAAACACCCAAGTGTATTTTACTATTATCTCAGTGGCTTCTGTTATATATGCGACCTCTGCTATCATCTGTACACCAACTCGTAAATAAATGTAATTACTTCCATGAATAAAATTATATATTTTAAAAGGTATTGTGTTGCAGTGTCGTGTCCAACAATTTAGCCAACAAAGAAGTGTGTTTTAAAATCTTTATTAAGGGGTGTTACATCGTAGCTGACATAGAAAAAGATAAGAGGTCCTGAGGAAATGAAAACAAGACCCACAGGCACTTTTTTGGAGCAGATTGCTCCTTATGCTGGGAATGCAAGTTGATTAATGCAATATATAATATACAGTACATGGACAGTTCATAGTATATATGAGGTTACACAGCAGTGAGATGAGAGATAAGGCAATTAGTTAATGTTTCAAAGGGTCACTTGGCCTAATAAGAGAAAGAAATGGTGACAGGCGTTAACAGTATAAATAAAATGCTTCGTCTATTTTATAGCAAGTGAATTCTATAAAAAAAAAAGTTTAATATTAGCTGTCATATGTCCCTGATATTCAACAGTAGCACGTAACCACCTCATTACTGTAGTGTTGATTAATGTCATGGTTTTGAAATCACGTTCCATTTCATGACACAAATAATGTAAGAAAATCTCCCTTCTTCAGTCAAACTGCATCTCTCCTTTCAAAACAGAATTCAAGTTAGAAAAACACATAGACAACATTTAAAAAGTACCTACAGGTTTGCTGCAGTTATGTTGGGTACGCTATTTATTGACAAATTCGCAAAGGCATTTGAACAATGATGTAGCGTTCAGAAAAAGATGTAACACTGAGGTTCTTTATGCACCTAACAATGAATTAGTGAATGAGCTGCAGTTACACAGAGGCTGCATGGTTAGATCAGTTCACATTGCAGCATGTGACTGAAGAGTGAGCCAGGACGGCCGCCCCCCCCTTCCTCTCCCACTCTGTTCCAGTCGTGTTTGAGCAGAGGGGGCTGAATAAATAAAAGACAGACTGCTGCTGTGTCTGCAAACCTCTGTCTGTCTGACCTTAAGGTCCCTGCCCTCAAGTACAGCCAGGCTCTTGTGATGAGCACACACACACAGAGTTCCCAACGGTGTCCAACAGGGGGGGCACTCTGCTCAGTCACCACAGCCAGCACTGGGGTCTGTGTGATTAAGACAACTCTGGTTTCTGTTCCACCACCTGCCTGTTTCTGGCACAGTTTGATCCAGTCCAGCCTGGTCTGGTCTGGTCTAGAGAGTCCGCTATAAGGGTCTACGAGATGGCGCAGATGGTGCTGCTTTGGTTCTTCATGGCTTCCCTCCTCTTCAGCTCTCTGGTGATCCTCCTCCTGATGCCCTCCAAGTACAAGCCTCGGTCGAACTGTCCCGCACCCAGGGGAATACTGACAAACACAAGAGCAGATATTAGGAGGTGCAATGCAGAAAATAAACCATTTTCATCTAGTATTTTTAAAAAAATGATTAAGAATCAAATTTAAGTACAATTCTTACTGTCCAAACATTGGACATTTGCTGGAGTTTAAAAATGTTATTTTAAAAAATTTTTTACTCAAAAAGTATTGACTCAACACTCAATATAATTTCTAACTGTTTAGAAACAAAATGGCTCCATTGACTGGAATTTATGGAAACTCCCAACTTCTTTAGATTTTTGAATTTTCAATTGCGCAACAACAGAGACTATATGCCATATGCTCAGTCAACAGTAGAGGCTAATCAGCTTCATTGAGGAAACACTGAATGAGCTCATGATGCCATTAAGACTATTCGTGACTCACTTGTCTCTGCCTGGCCTCAGTTTGACCTGGAAGACACCGATGACGGGCCGATGGTCTGAGGTCTTGATGCTGGAGCAGCTGGTGTACTTGACCACTTTTATGTCATCAGTCTGCCTGCTCCTGAACACGATCCTGTCCTGTGGACACCAACAGAGAGGTTTAGTCCTGCTCTGGTCAGTTCACACTTCATTTAGAGCAGCTGAATGAGAGTGATTTAAAAAAAAATATCCTTCCACCAAAGGTTTGGCTTTAGCTGTGTCCCAATTCAGCGTGAGTGGTCTATGATGGCATGGCCTCAGTAGACAGTGTGAACTGCGAAGTTCTGCATCTGGCCCACAGAGGAGATCCTTATTTATCCTCAACACTGGAACGCAATGTATCTTGGGATTGGTTCAGCCATAAAGGATCCACTCGTTGGATTTGTGGCACGTTGGATCCTTTGTGGCACACCCACACCCAACAGAGCATGAGATTATCTTTTGTCATGCGAAGCTTGGTTTTTCTTTTCTTCTTACTGTGTACGAAGGCGTTCTCTGTTTAGAAGTAGTGTCGTAGATGTCGCAGCCGATGTCAAATTTGTACGTGGGGGGGAAATGTATCGTCGCCTCTTGAAAGCCTTTAAAGATTGAACCTAGACAAACAGAAGCATGTGCTCAGGGTGAGGATCAATCAAACACAACAAGGTTCTTCTCTAAAAATTTCCACTGACATGTAGGGTCCTACACGCAAACATACCATCCTTCATCTCCTTGGAGAGCTGGTCATGCTCCAACAGCGGGGCCATATCGCCGTCTCCTGTGTTGTTCATGAGCGCCTCCACATCAACCCGGTCCTTACTCAGCCGGAAGTTAAAATCTCCAAACCAGAAGACCTGGTCGAATCTCGTGGTGACGTCAGCTGCAGTTCAGAATGACATCAACTGATTATCAAAGATTTCCAACTAGTATCCAGATTTGTCTGTACTTAAATACATAAACATCACATATTCCTTTGCTTTGCTTTTGTTACGAGGAAAAAGGATGTTTTTACACAGATCGTGGGGCCTATTGCATCAGCTGTTAAAGTCTGATCATGTTACATTTTGGGTGCAGAAACCACCATCCTTCACAAAGGGTCCCTTGAGAGATTCTTACATGGTGTGGAGCGGTAAGGGTTGGTATCTGGGAGGCCTTTTGGAAGAGCTAGAGCCTCGACGATCTTGTTGTAATCAAGTATTCTCTCGTAAACTTTGGCATCTCCGGCTGGAAGAAGAACAGAGTAACAGATTAGAAAGCCAGGCTTTCAATGTTGCAATGTTTAAATATAAATATATATAAATAAGGGTACATATGAAAACAGTAATGGTGAGAGAAGTAACCAATAATAGAATATGTGGGCTGTGTTATTCTGGACTATTGTAATATTCACAATCGACACCGTCTGTGTGCTGAAGCAAAAACGATTTCTTCTCTGGTTCTGAGAAGAGACAGATTTTTTTCTTTGACACTCTTTTGCTAAATTGCCACAACCCTCCTTAACTTTATTACCCATTTTCAACCTGTCCTATCTATAGCCCCTCTGACTGTCACTGCTTCAGTCTGCACCCTCGCTCACCTAAAAAAACCATCTACTCACAGGTAAAATGGGATGTAATGAACAGGAAGGATGTGCCAAAAAAGGTAAAGGCGATTCCCACAGCCCCTTTGGTCTTGATCTGCGAGATGATCCTGGTGGTGACTGTGGCGTGCTCCACTTCTGTGAGGGTCGACAGAACAAACGCTGTGTTTAGCTTCAGATCAGTTAGATTTAAACACAAAACCATGCACACGTGCCAGTGTGCATGGGCATTTTTGTTTATAAAATGTCTATTATCAAAAAAGTGTCTGTTTAATTCTATTGATTTGTTGTTTTATCTCTAGCAGAGTTTACTCACTCACAAACTGGTTTATGAAAGTCAGACTGACCTGAGCAGAACCAGATGAGGTCTCTTCTGACAAATACAGCGAGATACAAAACACCATGTGATGCTGCATACAGCATCACATAATAGGGTCCCAGAGTCTCCTGAAGACGGGTTTCCCACTCCCTCCTGCATACACACAATTGCAAACACAGTATAACTTTACACTTAACAGCCCCGATAGAGTAAGCAAGCATAATAACTCTCGTCAGCATATCATACCTGTCAGGACAGCCCTCCTGGACCCCAATAATATAAAAGTCTTGTGCAAATTCAGAGTCTGTTGGAAGGAGGAGATCATCCAAGTTGGTCGGCATCCCCTGAAGATGAGAGAAACTTGGTTACTACTCAGCTGATCCCTGATCATCAATGTGTTGGAAGTGTTATGAATTGAAATGGTTCTTGGTCCGTGAGATGCTGCAGAGCAATGATTTCCTCGTACCCTCTCTCCCTGCATGTTCCACGTGGCGATGTAGATGCCCACTCTCCTGTCAGGGAAGTAACGGTCCAGCTCCTCAGCCCCAAGCAGGGCACCACTTCCCAGCACGCTGCCCTCCAGAAAGCTCCTACAAGAAACACATTGGAGAGGAAATTTTGCAGCAAAACTGACACCGCACAGCGGTTGGATTAAGGCTCCTGGTCACAACTAAACCTTAATATTTACTGTGAGACTAGGCAAGATTTAGATACTCTGTCAATAATTTGCCAACTGAACTCTGACTGTGTATCAATATGTTTTTGCTCCTCCTCCTGTCAAAAACTGTGCTGAATGAGCATCTCCTCTGATCCTGTGTTAATCCCTCACCACACTATCATGTTCCCCTTTTCCCTTTAAGATGTGAGCACTGCACACACACAAAGTGTCGAGCCTGATTTCAGTACAAAATTAACAGTCTGGTGGTTTTGCTTCAACCCTAAGTCCTGATAGTGAACTGAGGTCCAGATGCAATACAGTTATCAGCTCCAAGCAGAGAGAACAACCAACAACTTGTGCTGGGTGGAAGATATGGTTCCTAATTCAACAGTGCAAGTGCACAGAATTTTTCTTTTGAGCAGTGTCCTTCTAATAAACATAAGGATAATGTGGTTGAAGTCTGGAATAAACTTGGGCTGTTACACTACTGACAAAATAAACTATATGTGCAACTAAATGACTTTATTAATGATGCAGAGGATAAAAATACACAGATCCATTTCTAAAGTTGGCTAATTTTATGTTGTCACCAGCCTATGTCTAAATTAGGAGCTTAGGTACCCTAATAGTCTTCTCACACCACAAAGCGTAAGCCTTAGTAAAGAGCCTTCACACCCTGCTTGAGGAAGACTCCAGCTACATCATCTACATGGTCTGCCATGCCGACTGTACCTGTTCCTGACATCCTGAGGTCTGATGGGGCTAAGCACGCTGTAGGTGGACCTCAAGGAGTTGACAGAGGCACTATCCGACCCCATGTTCTCCAGAAGTCGGCTGTCGCTCAGGTTCCTGTGGAGTCTCTCCCCGAGGTTCTCTTTGGCTAGTGCGGCATAATCCAAACAATCCCTGTCAATCCTATTAGCTGCCCTCAAAGTGGCTGACACAAAGCTCTTCTCTAGAGCGGGCAGTGGCCCCATGGGCTGCACCGGAGACAGACGCATCTTGGCGGACCTCACCCGTTGGTCTGTGGGGTCGCTCTGCTGACTGTGAGGCCTCCTCTCATACTCTGAGAGACTGCTCCCTCTCTCCCGGAAGACTGGGGATCCTGTCGTAACAGCAGAGTGGGGCCTTACACTGGAATCCTGGTTCCTGATGGGGGCAGTACTACTGACGACAAACCCACCTGGACCTGGAAGTGTTTGGTCCCCTTTAAGTGAGTCTGTGGAGGAGCCTGTCTCAGTGGGGTCACTCAGACTCTCCTGGCTGTTTCTCAGCCTCCTGTTTCTCACCGGCTCCGCAACTGAGCCACTTTTGCTGGACTGCTTGGGCAGTGGGGGTGGCCGAGGTTGGTATGGACTGATCTCTCCCTCTCTGTTTTTAGGTGTGAGTTCAGGGGCATCATTGTGTTCCTTGCAGGGTTTGACATCTACTAAGGAGGTCTTGAGTGGCCTGCTGTCAGTGACAACTGAATCTCCTTTGCCAGGAGCCTCATAGTACTGATGGAGGCTGCTGTCCTCACCATTCTCAGTCATCCTCTCGTCATGTCTGAGACCAACTGGGGTCAGGTGGATAAAGCTCTCTCATCGCTTTATGACAAACACCTGAAGGTACAGAACAGGAAATGATGTAGTGAAATATTGGCCTGAAAACAAATTTGTCTGGCCACAGATGCACCCCTTGGTCTGAAGTTAGCAGGCAGACTGTAACACTGCAGGAGCAGCTTTAATAAGACTTATACATCTGTGGAAAAACACATGAAATCTTGAGAAAATATTTATCTTTCAAATCTGGATTAGATTGACTGGTAGAGTGTAAATGCTGTTTAAAGCACAATTTCAGATTTGTGAAACTTTTCTTCTTCTATTCATTCTTAGGTTTGGAGGCTGCAAACCTGAAACTAACTTCAATGTCCACCAACTTTTTAATTTAATTTCATATCCCAAATAATGTTTTATAATAAAGACCACAGAGATTGTGGTTTATTCGAGACTATACCACTGAGACAGAGACTGCTACATGTACTTTTCCGTCATGACAGAGCAGCTGAGGTAAGATGATGTTAACATACCCTTTATTTTAGCATCGTTGTTTATCACTTAATCCTTGAAACCCGTGTGTGTTGTTTTCACATTAGAGGGAACAGAATTTTAACCCCCAATAGCTAGAGCTGCTTAGTTAGCGTTAAATTAATGCTAGCAGCGGGAGCTAATTAATGCTAACCTTAGCCAAGAGACTGAACCATTAATCCTGTTGTTTTCTAATTCTACCACCGGAAAAAAAAAACAAAAACAAGGCGTGACCAAATCACCATCCAGCTGACAGGTTATGCTTAGATATAGAGCTTCAAACAGAAGTTAACCCTCGAGGTTGACTTAGCGAGCTAATAACTACACAGTTACTAGTTAGCGAACGTTAGCATGACAGTTGCGGTATCGGGGCTAAATGAGCTAACGTTTAAAGCGGCCGTTGAATAAAGTTGTGCTAATAAACGGGCGATGTTGGCAGCTTCCGTTTCGTGCCGTTATTCGCGCGTTACTGCGCTGAAGTGAAGTTACCTCTCGTCTTCAGCTGTTCGGTCTCACGGTGGCTAATTTAAAGAGTAGCTCTGTAGCTTCCTTAGCAACGTTTGACAACACAGACGTTGTTTCCAGGACAAGAGCGTCACCCGGTGAGTGCAACGAGCGTCACAGCGCCATCTTGTGTCCAGAAGTGGAACCACACCCTGTTATTTTCACTTGGGTATTTAAAGTATCTCACTTTCCCTGATGATCATTTCACATTTAGTTATTTAAATGGGTTCATTTCATGATTTTTTTTATAAGTTCTCACAAGTGTGTAGAAGGCCTCTGAAGGTTTTTATACCTTGTAAATAAATGTTGACATTGATTTTTCTTATAAACATTGTACAAAATCTCATTTGTTTTTTAATTCTACACATTGCACCTCAAGCTAATGGAGCCAGGACTGAGTGTTATTTTCATTTGGGCATTTCGTTTTTCAAATATATATAAAGAATTACTCTCTGTTTGACCTCCATTGTGGTTTTGGGTATTTTGCTGATTTAAAAGTTGGCATTTTGTCCTTAAAAGTGGTTCATTTTATGAAATTCACAAGTGTGTAGAAGGCCTCTGACAGCTTAGTTTTTATACCTTGTAAATAAATGTCAACATAAATCTTTTATAATAAATTTTACTATTTACTATTTGTATCTGATTTGTCTCTTAATTCTATATATTGCAGAGCAAGATAATGGAACCAGGGTACTATTTTCATTTAGGCATTTTAAGTATCCCATCAAAGAGTTACTTTCTGGATATTTTACTGATAAAATGGTCATAAGAAGTCATAAGTTTTTAGTTAATGGTTAAAAGAGAAAACAGCACATCACTTGGCATTTAGTTCTTTAAAAATGTATCTTAGAAGTATTCAAGATAATGAAACCAGGACTATGTACTATTTTAATTTCAAGTATCCTAATAATGAGTTATTTTCTCCTTGGGTCTTCTTGTTGTTGTGACTTTTTGTTTGCTGATTAGAAGAGAAAACAACATATCAGCACATTACTTGGCATTTTGTCCTTTAAATTTATTTTAGAAGTACTCAGAAATGATGTAGTAAGCCTATGTCTGACAACCATTTGTATACTATGTAAACATTACACATCAACATTAGTTTTTATAGACATTATACAACATATGATTTATTTGCTAATCTGATTGTTGATCAGTGTTAAAAAGTTAATTTTGTGTATGTTTCATCATCAATATAACTACCTTAATATGCATAATGACAATGTAAATCATTTATTTAAACTTGAAATTCATTGAGGGTAAAGTCCTCATCCTCATTTACAATACCAAAAAAACATCAATTAAAAAAGAGACAATTAATAAATAATATAAAGATAGCGCTTAATTAAAAAAGGTATAAACAAAAATTGCAAGGTTACAGATCAAGAATCTAAAATGATGAATGATCAGTGGAATAGAAAATATGAGGGCAGTTTTCCAATAAATAAACAAATTTTGTGTGCAAATCTCTCATCTCTCAGAGAGAGAAGACCATCCAAACTTTTTATAAAGTCACTGAATAAATTTCTTATTGTTTTGGCAACTTCCAATAAATAATTGTCAATTGAACTGGATAGAAAGTCTCTCAGGATTTAAACATAGGATTTTTTTATGTCATACTCTTTGTCAGACCCAACTCAGGTTCATGTCATACCAGTCATTGTACTTATTTAATTTGATTTAAATTCTATTATTATTCTATATGTAGCTTTGTCATCAGGTGTTTTAACCAAACTTAAAAAAGTGAAATACATATAAAATCTTTCCATGTCATACAACATACTAATGTCAGTGACTTTACAACTAACATACGTGTCAACAAAAAAAAACCCTCAAAAAAAACAAAAAACAACAGAAAAAATGTAGTTGCTGACAAAACGGTGCCTGGCACACAATGTCAACACAATGTCAAGGTATGATCTCCAATTGTTAACCCTTTCGCCCTTTCTGTGACCCCCCATATTGTATAAGAAATGGCCCCTGGAAATGTGGACAATCCCTCCATATTCTGCGCATTTCTATGACATCAGTGCTGGCTCAGGGGGTTTAGACAAAAGGCCAGTCTGTGGGGCAGGTATAAAAGAGAAGGGTTAAACCAGGCAGGGTACAGTTTGGTGCAAGAGCAAGAACAGCAGCAGTTCCACCAGCAGCAGCAGCAACAGCCGCCCACTGAGCAGCAAAATGACTTCCACTGGCATGAACATGATGAGCAGGGTGAGTTTTCGTTTTTCATAAAATTACTGCACTGAGGCTCCTACAGCAAAAAGAGATAAACTGAAAATTCCCCTTGTGGCCTTAAACATGTGTATTTGACATTTTGACTGGGTAGCATGAAGGGAGTTAAAGTTATAATCCACCTCTGCTGTTAATCTCACCCTCAGAGTGTCTTTTAGCTCAGTGTTTTGGCTTTCAGGACAGCAAATACTGTAAAAAAAAAATAAAGCAGACAAAGTTAGCATCAAATTTGTGAACACTATGGTGCAATTTCACATCAATAAACCCAAATATGTTCCTCAAAAGTTGGTGGAGAACAAAAACAGAGCTACACAGAGAGTGTATATTTGACTTTTGGGTGGCCTTCAAATTAATCATAATGTTGGTCCACATCTGCTGGATCTGAAAACAACTGTTTCCTAACAAGTTAAATAACATGATAATATGTTTATAGCTTGTTTCCACTGCCTCTTGTGGGAAAGGTCACTTATTGCAGGTTTAGAGATGGACCTAAATTTGTGACTAAAATCTAGAATTTCTTCTAAATAGAGTGGACTTTATATAGTTTTTCCCATTTTCTCCTTAAAAAACTAAAAGTGCAGCTTTAAACTTGAACACATGACACCTGTGCCTCTCATACCTCACAAGCCTTTCCCTCTCCCGCCTTTTAGATCGTCTTCTACGAGGACAGGAACTTCCAGGGTCGTTCCTATGAGTGCATGAGTGACTGCCCCGACATGTCCTCCTACCTGAGCAGGTGCCACTCCTGCAGGGTGGAGAGGGGCTGTTTTATGGTGTACGACCGCACCAACTACATGGGCAACCAGTACTTCCTGAGGAGGGGAGAGTATGCTGACTACATGAGCATGATGGGCATGAGCGACTGCATCAAGTCCTGCCGTATGATCCCCATGGTAAGATTTCACATCTGGCTAGATTTACTGTAGCTGTTTATCTCTGGGCTTTTTGTGGCGAGAGTTAAGCCGACTCCTCTTCTGCTCCACAGTACAGGGGATCCTACAGGATGAGGATCTACGAGAGGGAGAACTTCGGAGGTCAGATGTACGAGCTGATGGACGACTGTGACAACATCATGGACCGTTACCGCATGTCCAACTGCATGTCCTGCAACGTGATGGAGGGCCACTGGCTGATGTACGAGCAGCCCCACTACAGAGGCAGGATGATGTACATGAGGCCCGGAGAGTACAGGAACTTCATGAACATGGGCATGAGCGGCATGAGGTTCATGAGCATGAGGCGCATCACCGACTCCTGCTATTAGACTGTCTTTGCACTCAATAAAACTGTCATAAGATAAACTGCTGGTGTCTCAAAGTTTATCCTGTGCACACATGGTCTTTACTCACATTTACAGTCCAGAGCTGGTCAATGTAAAATTCAAACTCCCAACTAACTCACAGGGGGTTTGTCGTTCTCATTCAGCCAACAGCTTTTTCAGTTTTCATTCATTCTCACAATAATCAACAATTTTATAATCAAAGAAGCTACACAATCTAATATAATCTAATAATTTAACACTGCTATTTATACTATTTAATTTTAGCACCCTGTATAATGACAAATTCTTGTTTTTACACTTTGGTTTTTGTACAAATGTAACATGGCTATTCATGAGCTTTAGATGTGTTGGTAGGATTTGGTTGGATTTTGTTACTTTTGGAGGACGGCACTCTTTGCACTAATCTAAGATAAGATAGGATAAACTAAGCTAAGATATCCAGCTTCAACCTGCTCAGTATTTTAAAGAATATGGTGGTTTGTGGCAATATATATATATACACATATTACACATAAGGAAAATAACTCATGCATTTGTTGTTATAGCAATGCTATTATGACCATATATTTCTTGGTGTCTTTATTAGAATACAACCAGAAAATACAGGAAATGTGCAGCAGTTTGAAATGCGCTCTATGGGACGGGTCTGTTCACCATCTGTGAAGCCTTTTGATTTACTGAGAGCTGAGAACGAGTGAACAGCTCAAACTGTGGCCTTCTTGTTATAAATAAAACTTTTAGTGTCAGCTAAAAGTGTCGAACTGAGCTGGAGGAAGTTTAGTCTGAATCTGAGTGGAATTTAAACCATTGTGTCCAGAGTCTTACATAGTAAACTTGGACATTGTCATATAAATACTGGAATGGCTGAGATTCTCTGATTATATTAACACTGCTCTAATCGGGCTGCGGACTCACTCAGGGGGCGTATGAGATGTAAATATTGTCTTTGGACCGTCTGGGTTTGTTTCTGCTTGACTTTGTGTTTCCTGTTCTCAGTAGGAGCACAACAACAGAACAGACACACAGGTGAGAGCATGATGCTGAAATTACACATGACACATAGATACTAACAATATCCATCCATCCATCCATCCATCCATCCATCCATCCATCCATCCATCCATCCATCCATCCATCCATCCATCCATCCATTAGTCTGTTATCTATATTGCTTATCCGTGCAGGGCTGGAGACAATCCCAGTTGTCATTGGGCGAGGTTCACTCTGGACAGGTCACCAGTCTGACATGAACAGACATATAGAAACAAACAACCATTCACGTCTATGGGAAATTCAGAATCTAACTTTCATGTGTTTGGACTGTGAAACCAGATGAGGCAACGGTGTGATTGTAACAATATGTAAAGGGAAAAACATGTTAGGATATGATTAGTGTTATTTCAGACATTTCGACCCAGGCTGAAATATGTCCAGATCTAAGATCTGGGTCACAATGAAGCGTTAGGGTCCTCAGAGGATGAATCCTACTTTCCTCATCACAATTAGAAGGTGACCTTTTTTGTCTGTCCATCCATTATCTATCCTGTTTATCCTTACAGGATCCTGGGGGGGGTTATGGAGCCAATTCCAGCTGACCAGTGGCCAGTGCAACTGAGGTGGTTGGTTAGGTTGGAGGACCTGCAGTGACCTGTTATAGTTCACCCCTTGGTTCAGAGTGAAATATCTTTGCAACTAGACAGTAAATATGCCAATATATCTATGAAGTTTTGTACAAAACAGGAAGTACTCCCCTGACTTTATCAACACCAATCATAGCATTGGGCTTTTCCATCTATACCACTTATTCTTACAAGGTCATGGGGAGGTTAGAGCCAATCCCAGCTGACATTGGGCGAGGGCAGGTTACATACTGGGCTGGTCGCCAGTCTATCACGGGACCGACACATCGAGACAAACAACCACTGGCCTTGTGTGTGTCTTTGGACTGAACCCACACAGGTACAGGGACAACATGCAAAGGCCACACAGAAAGGCCCCAGGGGTTCAAACCCAGAACCTTCTCACTGTAAGGTGACAGGGCTAACCACTTTACCACCGCGACCCTTTTGTTTTTTAGTTGAATATTTCAACAACTGCTGCCATGTGGCTGATTCTTAAATCTTAATTTCGATGATCCCACAACTGCTATGACACCAACAGCAGATCATAATTTTCACTTGAAGTGATTATAAAACCACATTTCTAGATTTTAGTCAGCATTTGTCGACCGGCCTTGAAATGTGGTTGAAGCCCTCCTGCTCCCCCTCAGGATGACTTGTAATAAATTGTAAATGAATAAATAAATCACACCATCAAAATGTCCATAGTTTATGACCAAGTTCATGCAAAATATCATAGTTCTGCCCTTTCATAATCCTTCATGGCTGCTTCTTTTGCACATTAACTATCTCAAACCGTCCACATGCCCTGTAGTAACCTTTTCCTCCATCCCTGCATCACATGATTCCCGACATCCACCTTCTCTTCCCTATTCCCTCATTAGTCCCTCTGTATTTCTACCAGTCCACTTTCACTCATTCCCTGCTGAGTATTTTGTACATCTTGTTAGTTATTAAATAAAACATCGAACACTTTGCATTATTGAGCAAATAGTACACAAACATTTCAGTGGTGCCTCAGCTCAGAGGACACCAGCAGCTACCAGCAACTTTTAGGGTGGAATGAGTTTCTTGCAAGAGTTGACGTGAATCAATCAACACACCTTAAATATCAATCTGACGACTTTAACCATGTTTTTATTGGCTCCCTTGCACGGCTTAAGATTTAGTAATTGGATCCTCTTCAAATGGTTTGGAGAAAAAAGGTGGTGGAGTGTCGCACCTATAGTTATTTCTCCAACAAGACAGACACATACATGAAGTTATGAATCAGACGAGAATATTAAAGGCACATGTCTCTCTATCATTCTTTCTCACTTTTTCTTTCTCTTTCCTCTCTCCTCTTCCTCCAGAGAGCGGCCAATCCGGCGAGCGAGCAGGGAATCGATGCCCTGATACGAGATTCAGCCTAATGAGGATCAGAAACATCTTAATAAAGACCCATAATCCACCACTTAATCCCTCATTACAGAATCATCTACATTCACTGGTCCTGCTCCATACCGCCGCAGTGACGGCACATTCTGGTCCATTGTTCTGCTTCGCCTCATCTCTCACCGAGGGCTACGTCTCCCTTTGTCTCCCCTCGGTGTCAGTTATATTTGATCCGCTCTCATTAGACTTTCAGACGAGATGAGCATAAGGGCCTGAAAATAGTGCTTTTGTGTGCACTTCTATGCTATCTCCTGTCTGAAATGGAAAGTGAGACATATGCTTAATGAGGCGGGGATGGACTGGGACCTGCCGTCCGACAGAGATAGGGAGTGCATTGTGCGGTGACAGATACTGTTGGAGGACACACTTCTCAGGCCTCGTCTGTGTCGGTGATTATGACTTCTGAGAGAGTGAAAATTACTCTGAAGTGGGACAGATGGATTTAAAGTTTAATGCCTCAGAGGTTCTGAAGCTGTGTTTTAGTTTAGTGCAGCATTAACACAAAAGTTGGTAAAGTTTTATCCAAGTTAAAAAAAAAAAAAAAAAAGGGATTTTCAAGCATATTTTCTGATGGTATTTTTTAGTACATACAGTAAATTCTTGATGGTCTAGAGATTCACCTTCTAACCTTCTTGACATAAATATTTCTCTGCCTTTTTAGCCACATGAAATAATAATAGTGTGAATAAATATGAGTTTTACATTTTTGGATTATGGATACATCAGTTGGATTATTCATGCATTAATATTATGATTGTTTTCATTATGGATTCATCAGATTTAAAAAAAAAAATCTGTGCATTGTTGTTTTATTTTAAAACATTATTTAACATTTGATAATAGTGAGAAATGTCATCACAGTTACTCAGAGCTCAAAGTGGCATCTTCAAATGTCTTTCTTTGTCAGATCAGCAGCCAAATCTAAATTATTCAGTTAAATTTAACATAAAAGAGCAAAAATCAACAAAACATCATATTTGAGAAGCTTGAAAAATAATCCAAAGCTCAAATTTTAGTTCTTTGTATGTTTTCTATATAAAATGTGAATGTAATTATTAACAAAAGTTTACAGATAATGAAAACGCAATGAAAAATATTCTGTATAATATTTAGTATAACGTGATAATATAGTGTGAGATGGAAAAACTCAGTATAAGTACATCAAAACTGTATGTAATTACAGCACTAGATGTATTATTATAAATTCCACCTCGGGTTATCATGTGGACTGATACTTTTACATATTATTACTATATAACAATATGTATTTGTGTCTGTATATGTATGTGAATGAATGAAAATATTACAAATGAACACTGTAAAGGCAAAACCACACGTGTTTTCAATTGTACAGCCTCTGTACATGATCACACTTGGTCTTATCAGGAAACACAAGTGAAAACACAAATCAGGATTTTCACTTTGTGCTTCAGACTGATGCAGCGACTCTTTGCCTCTTTTATAAAGTTTTAATTTTTATACACTTGGCTGCACTGGATGTAGCAGAGTTGAGCTGCAAAGCATCTGCCCCACACTCATACAACTCTTATATTCAGCTACATTATGTGTTTTGTTTAATCAACAGAACATCGTATTTGAGGAGCTTGAAAAATGATCTAAAGCTCAAATTTTAGTTCTTCATATGTTTTCTGTATAAAATCTGAATGTAATCATTAGCAGAAGTTTACAGAAAGGTAAACTGAGACCACTGTGGTTTTGTTTAAAATGCCACATATCCCCACAGTGAGACAAGGGAAAACTGTGCATCCTGCTCATCGTTAGGTTATAACATCCTGTCCTGCTCGGCTGCTGACAGCACTGTCACAGGAGGTTGCACCAGCATTTGGTTCAAATCGTTGACACAAGGTGTTTTTGACTGATCAACTTTTAGGAGGTAGCCTATGCAAAAAACATAGTATAATCCAATATCCCAGCTAAGACACTGCACTTACAGCTTGATTAAACTGTAGTTTCTGATGACTCCCCTGCACTGTAGTCCAGCCAAAAAACAACTGCTGCTTTCAGTTTCTTGAATCATTGCGTTTCTCTTAAATCCCTCCAGCTCTCTTTAAATTCAAAAGCTGAAGTAGATTTTTGAATAGTTTTAAATATTTTTCACTTAATTGTGACTTTTTGTGATTCTGGCATGTACAGTGATAGGTTTCCCACTCTCAGTAAAGTAAAGTAAACTAAGTAAAGCAAAAGGCCCATCAAATCTGGTGTTAAATTAATGTGTATGTTAAGGATATTTTCTCCCAATTCCTTTCATTTCATGAGCCTCCACCTTGCGTACACCCATCAGTAAACCAGCATGCTGAAATGAGACACACGGAGGAGAATAGTTTGTGCCAAGTGAAATTAGCCTCATCCACTACAATAGCATACAGACAGACAGACACACTCCAATGTCGAGTGAATGAAGGAGGTTAATATAGAATTATGTGTCAAGAGAGGAGGAGAAATCTCTTTTCCTTTAGGTGAAGCAGTGAGATGATCCTCACGAGGGTTGGATAATTAGCCCCATGAAGGTGTAGAAGAGACTGATTCTTAACCCACACTACACCTCCCTCTTCATTACTCTGTGTTCTGAGGTGAGTAGGAGGTGGAGGGGGATAAAACAAAACAAATAAAACTCATTAAAGGTGCCCGTGTGGCTACAAATCCCCCTCTGCAGCATGCTTACATACCACAGACATCATTAGCTCTGGTCAAAGCAGCCATCATTATTCTGCCTGGATATGAATGCAGATCAAAGCCTGCGATAGTTCATTGTCTTTTAACCCGAGGCTGGATTCTCAAAATCAGATCTCCCCTTTTTGGCAGCTTTCCATTTTTCCTCAGCCTGTGGAGACCAATAAAATCACTCTACATCGCAAGAGCAAATCTTCAGATGAAAAAAAACCCTAAATGATTTCTCCAATGATGCACCCATGGCTTTTTCTTGTTGTGAATTATGGAGTTGATTTTTGATGCTGCAAAATAGATAAGGGTTCTTTTGTACTTCTATGAAGTTTGAAGTTTGTTGTTTTCCCATAGAATGACAACTTCAGCATCAAGCATCAAGAGATTTTTCCCACGTTTTTCTTCTTTTCTTTTCTTTTTTTATGTCCACTATGATGTGTAAATGTCTCAGCAGCTACTGGATGGATTATTGTAAAATCAGGTTCAGACTTCAGACTTGCTTGGTCCCAAGAGAATAAATCCTACTCAATAACTTTGACAATGACCTGACTTTTCCTCAAGCGCCACCTTGAGGTTTCACATTTCTGCTTTCAAGTGAAACGTCTCAACAACTTCTGGATTGCCATAAAGTTTTTAACATAAATTTCTTTTGTCCGATACTTTGGTACAAAAGATGACTCCATTCGGATCGTACACCTGATCAGTAATGCCCCTTAGCAACAACAGCATGCTAATGGCTAATGGTTAAGATAGCTGAGTCAATCTGGTTTTACATAATATTTTTGTTAATTGTTTATTTCATCATTACTTTGGCTCATCCAAATAGGCTTTTTGAACAACTGATATCAGCTAATTAAATCAGCAAGTGTTTGCATGCTAACACAGTGAACGTTAGGCTTATTCATTGTAAGCATGCTAGCATACTAAGTTAGCTTACATGGAAGCTAGCATAGTTGTGGGATGGATTACCACAAATTATTAAATTGCTAACTTAGATAGATAATTAAATACCTGAATAAATGCAGATTAAAAACATTTTGGTGAAGACAAATGCTTTTGTATATTTATGCATTTCTACAATTTATTCATATTTATGTCATTTTGTCCTTCATGCCTCTGATGGTGAACGTGGTAAACATCATGCTAGCATTATCATAGCATTGTCACTGTAGGTGTGGTCACATGTTGACTTTAGCATTAAACTCAAAGCATCACTGGACCTGAGCAGCATCTGCCAGGGCTGTAAACTCTTCCTCTTGACAGTTAGGCTACATGTTTATCTTGACTTTTCATGTTGCTGTGTTTTATATCAACAATTACTATTTTAATTCAACAAAATCAAATCCTCTATGAAACTTGCAGTCTTTAATCTTGATTTTTGCACAATTGCTTTGAGAATATCTTGTTTATGAGGTTGTTGCCAACTTCCAAATAAACTTCTCCACATCATAATATATTTAATTCTCATATAAACCCCTGGACTGGACACTGAGAGTTTATCAAGTGGGACAGAGTCACGGAGGCTGAATGCTTCTCAGAGGGGATGTTTCGCTCCATCATGCTGGATGTAATCCACAAATGTTCTTCCTCATTTCCACATGCATTTCCATCCCTCATCCTCTCGGTCCCATCCCTCCGACCCCACTGATCTCTGGCGTCTAATAAGGGCTGCATTATTTTTTCTGCAGTTAATGATAGCCCCAACACGCCCTGACAACTTGATCTCATCTGTGCAAACGATCCACTTCACACTTCCCTCCTGCTCACACACACAAATTTCTTCTTCTTCTTCTTTTTTTTTTTTTTACCTGTTTACATTGGGCAATAACAGAGGCAGGTGCAGGGGTTTTCACCTCAGGGCAGCTCACAGCTGTGGCGACTGTAACTGTTATCAGGCAGAGCGAGAGCATGTACCAACAAACACGCTGTATGCTAATCACAAATGATAGCATCTCCAGCCAACAGTCAGCAGACACACGTTTACGGGCCTGAGGCAGTGGACCATGAGGCTACAACAGCCATGACCACAACACATACACATAAAAACACATCATAAATAAAGTGTGACCACAAATAAAAAGAAGAAGATAATGTTGCTGCCTGTGATGTTTGTTTATGCCCACATTTACTTACTTTAATTAGATAAGAGTCTATAACAATTTAAACATAACATCAGATATTATAGCAATAACATACATGCAGAAATGTAACTGTGTAGCTTGTTGAGACTAACCTTATTTTAATTTACATATTTCAGAAAAATAATGAATATAAAATGCTGTATTTTGAAAGATCTTTAATTAATGTACATTTTTTTTCTTTTATAAAGATTTTTATTTCATCCCTAAAGATAGTATAAGTAGTAGATAAGTAAACCAGCAAATTCACACCTTTTAGAGGCTGAAACTTTTTGAACTGTTTGAGAAGTGACATTAACAATTAAAAACATTAGCCAGTTAATTTTGTTCAACTAATTGTTTCAGAATAAATGTATTGGCATTAATAGTTTTTTCCCTCTATACCAATAAACCAGTACTCAATTCTAGGTGCAATTTGCTCCCTTCTGGGAGTTGATAACAGTCTGACCTCCTAACGCGGTCCAGGTTAATGTAAAATTTCCAATAAATTTGCACTCATCAGTGTCCTGCTCTGTTTTTAGCCAACACTGATAACAAGTCAATTTTGTAGGAGGAATGTTGGCTCTGGCTCTGTTCATTTCCCTCTGTGTGTTTGTCCTCGCTGGCTTCTTCCCTGGGTTTGTTGCAGTTGGAAGCCTCGGGTAAGAAACAAACACTGGAATCCAGTCTGTTCATAACAGCAGATACCTAGGAAGTGGCGCATGGGGAGTGGATATGGGAGTAATCATATTGTATCGGATATCGGATTTGGATATGGGAGCGACTGAGGACAATTGTGTCTTCCTTTGTACTCTACCCCCTCCCAACACACACATACACGGCCTGCACTGGTGGGGTCAGACATCGACCTCTGGCATATGACCTTATAAAGTGGCAAGAGTGTGGTAGTCAGCACTAATGTGGGTGGCAGTATCATCAGCTTTGAGAAAACACGAGAAAGTGCTTTGAAAGAAAGTTGAGCCTATGTTGCCAGAATGATGAATTCAGATTTTTGAGGGCGGGATGAAGTAGGTCCTCTGCTCAGCAGCATGTCCCCATGGTTGACGATGTTGAGACGGGATATAGAAACATACAACCAGCGGGAATCCAGAGGGAACCCACGCCGGCACAGGGAGAACATGCAAACTCAACACAGACAGGCCTCAGGCCCAGGGTTTGAACTCCACGACCTTCTTGCTTTGAGTGATAACCACTGTACCACTGTGCCCCTTGCATTTGGCTTTTAGTCATTTATTTTTCCAACTAATGGATGGATTGGTACACATCTCTACGGTGCCAAGAGGATGTACTTAGTGCTTAGTGCCATTTAGCAAATGTAAGCTTGCTAATTGATAAATGAACTAACACTGAGGTTTGATAACATAATACTTAATGACACAACCAACACAAACCAAGGTGAGCACATTAGCATTGTATTGTTCACATTTACCTCCACTACGGAGCTTTCTATGAGCATTC
Organism: Rachycentron canadum; assembly: GCA_038496675.1. Taxonomy (NCBI): domain Eukaryota; kingdom Metazoa; phylum Chordata; class Actinopteri; order Carangiformes; family Rachycentridae; genus Rachycentron; species Rachycentron canadum. The sequence goes on from CM076654.1 coordinate 3,374,744, forward strand.
AACATAGAAAAGTGTTATTTTCATCACTAAGTTGTACATGAGGGTTGGGAACAAATATCTGATAAAATATATTGATATATAATACAAAACTGAGCTCATCTTCCTGAGTTTGCGCCACTAAACTTTACTGAATAAAAGTTATAGTAAATGAAGATTGTGTTTCAAATATATTATCAGATAATAACGTTGGTCTACTTGACATTAGCATTCATTTGAAGCTGTGTTTCTGATTACCCGATGATTCACTTTCATCTTTAAATAGTAACACATTTTTGTTGTTTGTACTGTTCATTGTTTCTCTATCAGTGAACTTAATAACTGTTTGAGTATTCACTCCAAGTAAGGAACTAAAGTGCTTCAGGGAACTCTTTATGACCTGGGAGTCTGCTTCATTGGATTAACCTCTGGCCTTTGTCACATTAGCCACTTAGTAAGTTAACAGGGTAAACACCAGTAGTTGGGTTCAGTTGCTGATAAAGTGTAATAAAGTGGTGATTCATCTATAGTGAAACCAGAAATGTCCTTTATTTTGCTTTTCAAAGCTTTTCCACAAAAGTGAGCTCAAATTAATTTAGTGTAACGTGTTAGTATCCACAAATTCCCTAAAATATCAATAACCACTTAAGCTTTTGAATTTTTAGCGACACATTTAACAATAATTGATTTGAGTGTGGCCAAGCTTTTAAGTCAATGTGAAAAGGTTCAGCTTAACCAATAAATCTGCAGCCAAGCTTTATGTCTGAGGCTGCTGATTCAACCTCAGGCAGTTGTGGTGCGAAGACACCGATGGGGCCCAGATGACCTTTGGCCTCTGTCCTGAGCCCAGGCGCTTTAAGATGACCTCAGCAGATCAGTTCCATATGGTTATTTAAAAAGGGAAGCCTGGAAGAGGCCACTTTAGAGTAATTCAATTATAACTCCTCCTGCCACTGGATCAGTGGAACATACCATGCTTTATGAGGATGATGATGATCAAAGGCATTATTAACTGTACTTTAAGTTATAGGGCACATGTGTAGTTTGGTAATAATGTCTTTTCTTTCCTTGAAGCTTGGTTAAGGACTGAAAGGCTCTTTGGTTCAGTGTTAAAACAGTAATAATGAAGAGAGATATACAAAGAGTTTGTGCCCATTAAAAATCCACTTATCCACTTTATCTGTGCCCTTTGTGGTATACTGACAGATTATGAGCATCTGTGAGCCCGTGGCATGAGACATGTTGTTGACACAGCTGCAGTCTGGTCCAGGATGCACCTCGCTGCTGCTTGCCAGAGAAGCAGCTTCACGACAGTACAAAGACTGGAAAGACTGACTCCCACCCAAATTGTGAAACCAGTCTAGGAAATGTTCTTTCTGACTTTGTTTGACCTGAAAAGGAAAATGTCAGAGATTTATGATGGGAAACAAGGGCTTTTTGTCAGAGCTTGAACGCTTCTCATGATTTGAACTTCAACTTTTTACCATATGGTTTTCAATTAGGAAATTAATACTCTTAAGCTGCACATGTACCTCTTTAACATACCACTTTATGTGACTTTATGCTTCACTCCACTACAGTTCAGATGGAAATATTCTCAGGTCAGTTCAGTACCTGCCATGGCCAGAAGGAGGCAGTGAATCTATTACTGTCTCTTGCATCTTTGTTGAAGTTGTTGTAGGATTCTCCAACTCTTGAGAACACACTCACTAGATCTCTTTCACAAAGCCAAACATCTGAAACAAAACCTGACACGGAAGCCAAACTCTTTACCTTTGACGACAACAGATCTGAGACGCTGTGGGATCTTTCTCTCTGCTCTGGTATCATAGTTTCAGTGACAGGGAAGCCCTGCCCTGTAGGCAGATAGAGGATAGAGGAAGGCACCATGGTGCAGAAACTACCCTTTGTCTAGCCCTTTTACTTGTCCTGAAGCCGTGCTCAAAGATTCAGCTTTGTGTGAGTGTGGGTGTTAATGTACCAGGGACAATGGTATCAAATGGGCGCTCCACAGGGACAAATGTTCAGAGATCTATATTTAACGCTGTATATCCTTGTGTTGTGTTTCAGAGGAGTGTAGAGTTTTATGTATTGTTGTGTGTAGGTCGGGGG
>CM076654.1:3377200-3599700 GCA_038496675.1 Rachycentron canadum
GGGGGGGGGGGGGGGGGGCACCCTGTTGGTAAAGTAAAACAGGTGCAGCAGGGACTGGGCATCCTCAAGGACCAATAGGGAAGAGCTCTCTGTGTGTGGTGCACAGTTTACATGTCTGTGAATAGAGAGGATGCTTCGTGGGGGAACAAAATAAATATGAGATGTTCTGCAGATTCATTTTTATGAAATAATGCTGAAACAATTAATTGGATTGATTGATCCGTAGATAGAAAATGAACTGCCAATCATTTAATTAAGCAGATGGGAGTAAAGTTTTTGAACTTTACTGTAAAGACAATAGACTTTACCATCAAGACAAACCGATGCATGTGTTGGATGAGGAACCCCCACACACACACACTGTCCGGCACATGTTCCCATTTTATTACCAAGATCTCAGCCTTAAACCACAGTAAAAGTATCAGGAAAGAAAAATCTGAATAATCTGAATCTGGTGAAAGTGATTATTTGGTTCTTTGATCATTTATCAAGCTAAAAGCTACAAACTGTACATATTACAGCCTCTGAAATGTACTGCGTTGTTATCAGTTTTATCGCTATAAATTCAATCTTTTTATGTCTTGGACTGTTGGTGAACAAAAAAGCTGTCAAAATATCCTTTTGGAAATTATTAACCAAGATAACCAGTAACATAGCCACAAAACCTCACAATTAATGTTTCAGTTTGATTTGTCAAACAAATGCTTTGATATGTGGGCTTTTCTCGGTCATGTGACCATTTCAATTCAAGTGTGAATGATTTCCTGATTCTTTACAAATTAGTACTTTTGGCAGAGTTAGTTTAAATTTTCCCTTACGGGCAAATGTCTGATAACCGATTTAAAAAAGGACTCACTGTTGTTTTAATAGTAATCGCAGACGTCTACAATAGAAGTGTAATCTTATCTTATCTATACACGAGTCCTTGGCCTTTATTACTGAAAATGTCATGGAAATCCATTTTTATGACTTTAGTCATGTTGCCAGACAAACACACTGTATTGATTGACTAAGAATTCAAGGTTAGATAACAAAGTAATAATAGGATTGTTTCTAATCTAAAAAAATGGCCCAAAAATACAGCCGCATCCTAAAGGGAGGACATCTCGCAGGACATGAAAGTATCCGTTTTACAGTAACTCCTCTGGCATCTTTCACAGAGGATCTGAGGTCATTTCCTGTTTGTTATTCCTGATGCTATCATCCTGAATGGCCCAGCAGTTGTTTTCCAGCCATCAAGGAAGCCTTTTCTTAATTTGTTATGCCTCCATCACCCCCTCTCCTTTTTCCTAATTCCCAATGAAAACCATGCACAAAGCTAGCGAGCACTTATCAGTCGGGAACTTTAAACATGTTTATTTACAGATCATCAGGAAGCTCGGGGGGAAGCCTTAAAGAAAGCCGCTCGCTGGTCTTCAAACCCAGAGATTTGGTCCCAGGGTGCGGCGTCGGAGGCCGTGCTCCTGTTGCCATGTTTGATGGGTGTCGACAGCCACTCGCAGGGCTTCAAAGAGAAATGTGGCGGCTGCAGATGTGTGACTGCTCACAGGGTCCTAATCTGTTCAGAGGAGGGGGGATCCAATCCGGATCTTTTTCATCCAGCCGCACAGAGACAGGGCTTTTTCCAAGAGGCCTGCTGTAATACAGTGCATTAGTGAGATAAAGGCCTCTCCTCACAGCTGTCTCATGCTGACAGACTCTTGGAAAAACTGGCTCTGGGTGGATCTGGGAGGATCCTTTCCTTCTCTACTGCTGTATCTCTTCCACAGGTTTCTTTCTTTGCCGCCTCACACTTCCTTTCAAACCCTTGAGCTTGGCCTTCTTTTCACCCACAAATCTCTTTTATCATTGTTATGATAAGGTCTCCTCATGGTTCTGGTCCATAACACCGGGCACTTCACTGCAAATCCTCAGCCATTCTTCCAGTTTTTCTCAGACACATGAATCACCAAACACAGTGAAACAAGACTAAGAATAAAAACCAGCACCTTACTATAAATTATGGTGTCTGGTATGGGAGCCATATCATAATTATTAATAAATTTAAGTTTCATTTAGTTTTAGATGTATTTTTTTTTTTATTTTTAGATAAAATCAAACCTTATAAACAGTTAATGTTTATAATGAATTGAATGAAGGGACTGTGGACATAAAAGAAACATCATCAGTGTATAAGCAGACTTCCCAGCATGCATTGTTTGAGAGTTAAAGCTTTTCACATTCTCCCCTGTTTTGTAGTGTGGAGTTGAAAATGAGCTTTCTTTGATGCACAGTGAATTCAGTTTGCTTTTTCCCATAATGATCAAAATAATATGAGTTGAATTCAGTCCCCGGCCCTTGAATTCATAATGTAACAAGGAACAGCCTCGTGTCTTGGAAAACCAAGGCAAGGACATTACTGACTTTGCTTTTAAGTTGCATCTCTTTTCTTATATTTACTCCTGGCAGCCAAACTACTCTGGAGTTTTTCAGTGGAAACACCTCTCCGGGGTTACGTTGTAGTCTGGATGGGCAAAACCTGAGACCTTTGGAAATAATGACATAGACAGCCACAGTTGTTCCGTGATTGAGTCTTACAGCCTCGAATACAGGTGGTGAAAGCAACATGGACAACGAATTATTTTCACTGAAACCTGTTGTCTTTGCATGGTGTTGTGCAGTTCTGTTGTTGTGACACTACAACTGCCTTTGTTGCTCCTTGTTCGTAGTTAGTTTGTGCAACTAATCAACAGCTGAGAAGACAATCTGCTTCCTGCTCAGACTCATGGATACCCAGTGTTTTCATGGAGATTGTTTCTGATTCTGATGTAAAATGGGCGTCCAGTTTTAAAAACATCATTTATAAATGGATGTGGCCTAACTCTTCAAACTGAGAAAATATAAATGGAAAAATATAATATCTTAAATTTTATGAACCTATTAGAAAAATAATCTAATCTTTATTAGACGTAAGTTCTACAAAATGTCCTCAAAACAAAATCAAAATCAAAATCCAACATTAGACTTTTAATTGGCTCAATATTTCTATGTTAAGGGTCAAATGCGTGATAGATACAAGGAGACAGTCGCCTCTGATTGGGCTGCATTACCAAGAATAATACTTGCTCCTGGCCAATAAGAGTCAGTGGTGGCTCTGTTGTATTTGTATTTATAGAGTAAAGAAGGCAGAGTGATGGATTGGAGTCTTCCCTCCTCAGCAGACAAACCAGGACATAGAGAGCAGGACGTCCAGCCGACCAGACCAGGGAGGAAGGGAAGCTGAAGATGAAGGGAGAGAGGGAGGAAGGCCGGACCGCAGACGTCACATCTGTTACCACTACTCCCCAGGGGCCTCCAGGGCATGGGAACTGCTCCTGGCCCCCCCTCCCCTCCTCACTCCTCCACCTCCACGCCGACCGGTCGCTCCACCTACTCTGCCTGGCTGGGACCCCATATCTCCCACTCGCCCCCCCCCCCCCACGCTTTTTGCTTTTTATATTGTGTCTCCTAATTTTTGTCTTTGTCTGACTTCCTGTCTCTGTCTCTACCTCCTTCAGTCCTATCAATCCACTTAATATCCCCATTTCTCCCTTTGCTCAATTAAAAACTGGAGCAATAAATGCAACGTTTTATCACCATAAATAGTTGACATGGAAAATGTGTCACAATTCACACAGTCTATATTTACTGTATTTTGAGTTCTGCTTCTGGCCACCACACACATATAAATATAATTATCTATCTCTTTCTGTAAACCCCTATAGGTCATTATAGGTCACATAAACCAACATGCTTGTATATACTTCAATAAGTTATAAGTTATATATATATATATATATATAAACCACAAAATCCAAAAACTTTCCCCAAGTTTTCAGAAACTGTTTCTCTCGCAATACAGATTTTGTCTGAATTTGAATATAAAAATACTGATACGAGCTGTTTCATCACTGGAGAAACTAAAACCAAGAATAAACTTATCCTGCCAGAAAGTACTATGTTCATTGTTGTCCAGAAAAACTATTAAAAAGTGAAAACTCATAGACCCGTACCATTGTTGTTGCAAACAGTAGGCTGATTATATGTCTGTTCTTAGCTCCAAACCACAGTGGATATTCTTGCTTTGTTTTATTTTCTGACATTTAAGGTTTTTAAAGGTCACAGCAGCTCATTGATAGAGCTGTGTTAATCAGACTTACTTCATACTTTTGACAAACTGGACTCTTTCAAAGTCAGACAGCTGCTCACATTTTCAACTTCTATCCAAATAAACCAAAACTAAATTTATCTCAGATTGTTACTTTAACATCCCAGTTTTGACAGTCTAGGTTACCATGGCACATTATCTCTTTGCGTGTCTAGAGTAATACAGCAGTTAAACCCCTGCCAGCTGTTAACAATGGCATGCTGTGTGTACATGCATGTGCAGCAGCTGTCGGCGGCGTGTACATCTTGCAGCCAGTGGCTGAAACACAGTGGCCGGCTGTTCCCAGCGCTCACAGCAGCACGGCCACCTTCACGCGTTTACAGCTAAGTGCTGCCTTTCTTTCAGACCGTGTCAGTATTATATGTTCCAGACACTTAGACAGAAATATCTCTGAATGTAACATGGGCTGGATTTGTATTTTTATCCTCCGACTTTCAGGGAATTTATGATGGAAAATCAGCTTTCTACAATCTGTAAACTGTACGAAAGCAAAGAGCAGAAATACAGAAAAGGTGAATTTGATAAAAAGGGGTTTTGGGACTATGCTATGCTATCATGTGTAGAAGTGTAAAAGATGTTATGTCCTTATTTTAGGTATCTTATTATAGATTTATTTCACAATAAATTAATTGATAAATAATACAAATTTTTTTTTAAATGAATAATTTCCTGTTTACAGTTCAATAAATTAATGTGATTATTTAATTACAGAAGATTAATAAAAGAAAGAAAATGTGTCTCAAAGCTAACTTCATCTGGATTTAGCTCTGAGGCTTTTAGTTTTTGTGGCATACAAATAAATGTCTTACTTATATTTAAAAGTGTAATCCTCTGGTGTTTTTCTGCTGCCATATTTTTATTACAAGCGCGCGATGAATCTTGGGACAGTTTGAGCTGCGAGGGATCCACCCATTGGATCCTTTGTTTCCCAGGAAAAGGAGGACACATATGTCGCCCACATATGAATGAGCCTTCGAAACATGTATTGAATGTATTATCAGACCTGGATACAGTGCTGATGCTCAGCTCTGCAGCCAATTTTTCTCAGTGGCCACTTGTGATATTACAACAAAAAAATCCCCTGCAGCCCAATTTTTCTAAAACTAATAGTTCTAATAATACATCCATACTACGAAATGGGATGATCTAGTTATGGCAAATGTGACATAGTCCGGCAAATGTCAGTCAGGTGCCGCTGCCCCTGAATTGGGAGCTAATGACAATTCTTATATGCTAAACATAGCATCTATGTTTAGTCTCATGCGTTAACATGCTAACATTTTAATTATTAGCGTTAAACTCTCAGTCCAACTAAGGTTAATCAGCATGTTGTCAAACAAATTCAGTCCTGGAGGGATATGAACAATTTATCCAGCAGTTATTGAGACATCTCTCACAAAACCAAAGACTTTAGCCTCATGGTGGCGCTGGAGAAAAAGTGAAGGGATCACCATCACCAAGAGGATTCATTTCCTGAGGACCATTTATGTCTGAGTCAAATAGTTGTTGAAATATTTTAGGTCCAAATTGCTGGACATATGAACAGACCGACAGTGTCATCCATAAAATCTAAAAAATATAATAAAAAAAAAAAAAAATGCAATATTAAAAGCTCTTTTTGAAAAAAACACAGGGTCTTTACTTTTTTTATTTGTGAGGGTTGTGTGAACGAGCAGAGTTCAACACACCCCGAGGTGTCACACAGCCCACCCCCTCTCCGCTGCACTGTTCGGTTGGCAGCAGTTGATAGTTCATAAAAGTATAATGTTTCTTCTTGGACACACAACAAATTAACATCAAACGGATGACACATACTTGTCTCCAGTTAGGTTTCACAGAGCTCGTCTGCTTTGCAGTCAGGGGAATAAACAACCAGTGCTTCACATGCCAAAGTGTGGTTTGTTGCTGTCAGTTAACACATGTCTGAGTGTGGTGCGGTCTCATGAGACTTCATCAGTTACAAATACAACCTAAAATGGGATAAACAGAACAACTGACCAGTCATTTTTTGTCTAAACATACTGGTTCATGTCAACCTCCACCCAGTCAGGGAAGGTTTCACTGAGGCTTCTGGCTGAAAAAATCCTGAAGTGACTTATGGGATGATCATTTCTAATTAATGTAAGTGGTTTTTAAGCTCGAAAAAAAAACTCTACACTGTTGCACATTATTCCTTGAAGTGTAAGAAAAATGAACCAGCGAGTTGAGATTGATCTGAGCTGGCAAACAGTCTCACCACATAGTCCATTTAGCAGATTTTATGGAGCTTTTGATCATGATCTTCTTCAGCAGATGGGGTTTGAATAATTGCCATGGAACTGTAGATGTTAAAATTCCCATTTTTTCTGAGCATTATATGGATTTCTTTACCACGTTGCTTAAAATTTGAGCATGAAAATCATTTATATCTGGACAAAAGAAAGTAATGGTTGAAAAAACCAATCCCAACAAGGTCCATGGAGCAGCTGCTCTGCAGCCTTCAACTGTGGCTGTGACATGGATCTTCACTCTTTGGCAGTAATGTAAAAAACATGCAAAACACCCAGGATGGACCTGTCACACAACTGGTTCTGAAAAGCTTTAAGTGGTTATTTAATCTCAGATAAAATCAGAAATAGTGCTTCCCCAAAATGAACGATCAAGTATTTATGTTGTGTCTTTGTATCTTAGCTATAATTGTACCCTACCTACTGCTACCTACATTCACCTGACTTTAAAAACTTCTAAAAAACTTTAATGCCAATGTGTCTGTATAAAATCAGACCTGAAATCAGATGCCACATTGCAGTGTTTATAGTTTATAGCTCAGCCAAACCGATGCCTCAAAGCAGAGCGCTGAGATGTTTGACTGACAAATCTAAATGATGTGACACTGGTCTCTGGTCCCTTTTATGTGTATCATAGCAGCCATTCATGGCTTTCAGTCTGCGACAGACAGATGATGTGTTGACAGAGATGTTAAGCCAAGTCTCAGCTCTCGAGACAGATCTGACACATCTGATCTCAGTTATCAAGGATTGGTGTTTGACAAACACTATGTTCTTTTCCCAGTTACATTAGACTGACAAACTGTCGCTGGGTGAATAATGTTCAGAGGCAATAGATAAACTATAAAAGACAGTTGCAGGCATTGGTGGATTATTGAACCAGTGGACAAAGACCCGATGGTTCATGGGCCCCGTGGAAAAGAGTAAGTAAGTAAATCAAACCACCAAAGAGACAGAAAACAATCACAGAGATACAAAACGACCACAAGTGGTTTGATATAGTGCCGATAAACCACTGTAATATATGTACATATATTTAATTTCCATAAATATTCTGTACATATAAAATAAAAGCAAATTTGTAAAGATTAGATATAAAACCTATTTCAGAATGGAATAATTTCATATATTGACAAATATGTATGTTTATCTAACGTGAAAGCTAATATTGTAGACATACGTTACAAAAATATATATCCATCCCCAAGCCTGGTGATTAATGTGTATATTATTATATACAGTATGTGCCTAGAAGGAGACCATTTTCAGGAATTCATAAGATAAAACATATTTAGGTTTATGGCATTTTCAAATGTATTTTGTTCTTGTAAACTTGCATATATAGATTAAATATGACAATAAAATATTTGAAGATGTATATATGGTATAATAATATATCCCCATATAGGTAAGATATATGTAAATATCATATATATCATATACAATATTTCTATACTGGTCTGTGTAAATGGATACCAACCTCACGCAGACCCTTTAACAGGAGCCGTTTGCCCTCAGTGTTATTTCTTTGTCGTCCACTGTTGTGCAGTGAAATCAACGTTGGCTTCCTCCTGACAGGGGGGGACTGAATGGAGGGAACAAACTATACCCTTTCCGGAGATTCTTACTCTCGTATACAATGAACCCTGAATTACACCTTATCACTACAGGAACAATGTCCTCATTCAGGTCCAGCAACTGGTCCAGCAACAATAAGCACACACACACACAAACCTGCGCTTATGTGCTTGTGAGGACATTTCATTGACTTGATAAAGTTTATCTTGATGCATAACTTCAACTCAAATCAGTGGTGAACCTTGCTGTTTGTCACCATAGGATAGTTTGGTCCCCACATGCGACACCATATGAGCACACACTTGTCTGCTATTGAAAAACTTTGTAGGTTTGTCCATCACACATGCACAAGCCTGTGTGTTAGAAAAAATGTTGATATAAGCTATGTTAAAAAAACACACACACACAATTACTTCAAGAAGTGGTACATTGTTATGCTGCCCTGAATTTGTTTGGAGGTGGTCAAGCTAAATGTTAGGCTGCCAAAATTAACCCCCCCCCCCATGTGGCTAGATAGGTCAAAAGCCCTTTGGTTAATCTTTAAGGTTAAGGAATTTCAATAATATGACCATGAAACAAGAAAGAAAGTTTCATGTTTACATGAGAATATATATAAATATAAAAAAACTGACCATGATGCTTCAGACAAGCTGCGATATTTCAGTGCAGAAAGAATTATTAAGTATTCAGATAAAAAAACATGCCGAAGGCCTGTGCTGGTCTGACTGCAGCCGAAAGTCTCCAGATCTCTCCATCTGTCTTTTTATGTCCTCTGAGAATTTTTGGCTGTTATTTACCTCAAAGCATAAACACCAATAAACTTCTCAATTGTCACGAAATATATCAGACGCCTTGTTAAAGTCTGGTACTTTCCTGGGCTTTAAATGGGAGACGCAGCAGCTGAACGACAGTCCCCGCGCTGCCCCGTGAAACCTGCTGGGACTCAGCAACGACCACTGAGAGATGAAAATTGACTGAACGCTCCTTTAAAGAAGCAGCCTGTTAAATTGGCGTGATGCCGCAGATGGGCCGCCTGCTGATACCGGTGATGAATGATGCAGGAGGCATCACGTTCACGTGCTCTCCCCTGCTCCTTGCCCACACACAGGAGGAAGGGTGATGCTAATTGATAAGAGGGATGAAAAACACAACAGGAGGCATCAAAGGCCGGAAAATCAAGAGAGACGGAAAAAGAGAGTCACAGAAAGACAGAGAAAAGAAGAAACTACATGAAAGAATAAGGGGCAATGAATATTGAACGGTAAAACTGAGAAAGGGAACCGCAGAGCGATGCACGTTGTTTCTGCCTGCTCAGTAATCCATGTGCTGAGCAGAGGCATCCGGGAGATTGGCAGCTCTTCAGTCCCTAATGAGTGACCATCTCCCTGACCCCGGCCTCGTCCCTCTCTTCTTCCCTCCATCCGCCGTTCAATAAAGCCCTCAGTCCGGACCTCCAGCCTCCCCTCGCCTCGCTCCAGCCAGCTCTCCACAATTAGGAGAAGGACCAAATATAATTGTGATGAAAGGACGAGAGCCTGTGTGGCCCACGTCGCCGTCGGCTTGACTGTGTCAGAGCCAGACGCCTCGTTGTTCTCAAAATTGTCTATCTGCACACAGTAAGAGCCTTTGTTCCCAGAGGAGACCAGATAGACAGAGGAGACGACCAGTGCACCCAGATCAGGACGAGGCCTGCCCTGCCGAAGTCTGCACAATTACTCAGGCTTGTGTTTGATACTGGGCCCTGAGGGTCGTAGAGGAGCACAGCCAGCAAAGTGTGACCTTCAAATTTAAGTTGTCATCAGATGATAATGAAAAACATAAGTTTATAGATTGATTAAATATAGATATTGATGTGGTTGATAGCAGGAAATGTTGTGCGGGGCTCATGTTTGCAAACTCAAGTGCTTCTAGAAAAAGACGAAACCTAACACTTTATAATTGGTTGCACTTAAGTCTTTAAAGCAGCTGTTATCTGTGTTTTCTATGTCAAATGTCAATGTGACGACAACGTGAAAGAGGCTACATTATCCCCTGACTCTGCAGCTCCCGTCGGCTTTATAGCGCCTTGTTGTGAGTTTCAGCTCCATGTTTAGCAGTCAGAGCCATAAATTTACTGTTTTGGTTCAATCTCACTGCTCTCATGATGTTTTCAGTTGTAACAGGCAGGTAAAGAGCCAGATATTCCCCACAGGAGTTACCAGAGGAGCTAAGGGAGAGTGAATATGGGACTTGGATTCATCTGATGACCAGAAACATGCAATGAAAAAAATGTATGAACATGTTACTATACATCTGCAGGACATGTAAGTGCATTGTTTTTGGGTTTTTTTTTGGCTACTATTTTAGCTTTATTATGTGATAATCTATCCATTCATTGTCTTCATCTTATCTTCAGGTCGTGGTGGAGGCAGGGAATTCCAGACATCCCACTCTTTCCAGCTCCTCCTGGGGATCCCAAGACGCTCCCAGGCCAGATGACATATGTAGATCCTACATCAAGTTCTGGGTCTCTTTCTCATCCTTATCAGATGCCTGAGCCACCTCAACTGGCTCCATTTCACCATGAAGGTTGTGCTTCCCCCAAGAGCCCAAAAAAATCAGTTATTACAGGTTTAAGTACACCAGGTTTGGTCTTCTTCTACACTCACTGCCGAGAAGAAACGCGCACGTGGAGCTTCACGCCTTTACTCACCAAGAGCTGTGGCCATCAGCTGTACGCATCACTTGTCGTCTTCTTCCTAAGTTAGCATACTAAACCAGTTAACCCTGGCTCCTTTGCAGCCTGTCCCTTCACTTTCCGTTAGTGACTCATTGTGGCCTCCGATCTGCCCTGAAGACGTCGCGCTCCTCAGAGGATTTGACCTCTTGATGACGGATGAAGAGCCGTTAAGACAACAATCCTGGGAAGAAACCGCGTTTGGCAGCTGAGAAAAGTTACAAACAGCCCCAAAGAAAATCAGACATGTTAAAGGACCAGACCACCGTTGCTTTACTAAAACTCACTGTTAGATTAAACTTTTCTGATGACACCAGTCTGCAGACTTGATGTTTACAGTGATGGATTGGACATGACCTAAACCAGTTCAGCTGGATTTCCATGTGAAATGAAGGATGTTGGCCAATGGACTGACAGAGCCTATAATCCAAACAATGCAATTTTATAAACAACAGCACACAGTAGCTTGAAAAGTGGTCATCTCAGGACATTTTGTATGGAATATTAGCTAAACAACCTTCAACAGCGTGTCTGCTGAACTGTGAGTGCTGCAGGGACGATCTGTCCCCGAGCTCCGGATCAGTGACTCTGAATGGACGGGCAGGGGCTGTGGGGACGCTCAGCACTGGGCCCAGTACAAGTAAAAATAGCCCAGTTTGCTTATGACTTTGTTGGTTGTGGCTCTAACCTACTGTAAATCCGACAAGGAGATTAATTAAAGAGTGAAACCGAGTTTTGCTGTACAAACGCACATTAACAAAAATATTTACACTGCAAAATAGTTTGATGAAATTCTGTTATACTGAACTGCACTGGTCGCTCTGTTAGCAGTTTTGGAGGATAAACATGTTCAAGCAAAAAATTATACCAGCTGCTCAATGAGATCGTAAACTGTCTCTTTTTTTTCTTACCGCCATTAAACACAACCAGCTGTGAACAATATTGTAATCTCGAGAGACACGTGCTAAATATCAGATATTCTGTCACGAATGATAATGAAAACAGTATTGTATTTTTGGCAGAGAGCAGCATTATCTAAACTCATTTCAGGTAGCGAGGAAACTACAGTAAATGTCAATATTATTTCCTCACTCAGGAGTTTTTCCCATGCTCCAAGGGAATTTTTGTGCCTGCTTAAAAAAAATCTGCCCGATGCTTTTGCACAGTGAAAGAAACAGATATAGGGTTGGTTGGTAAACAATAGTTTGTAACCCTGAGGCTTTTTCCTTTGTGGTGCAGGAATGAAGAGGGGAAACAAACCATCAACTGAGATGAAACAGGTGTCAGATGAACAAAACAGGAGCTTGATGGTCACAGAGATACTGGATGGCAGCAGGGTACCCGGGCCGGGAGAAAATAACGAGATATAAAAAAACTTCATCCTGCTGCCTCAGCATTTACAAAACAATCACACACAGAGAGTCATGTGCAGCAGACGCACTGTGGGAAACTGATGAAAAGCTTGATAAGAGTTTGTGAGGCTGATGAGAAGGTGTGAATCTCACGATCGCCTTTTTCCGGGACCTGGAGGTTGAGGATTTTGATGTTAGAAAAAAGCAGTTTTCTCACAATTACCCACACATGTTCCTAAAAAGATTAATAAATAGTGACCAACATTTACATTCTTTAACGACAGAAATTTTATTGTGATATCTGATGATGAATCTTCAGAAACATGTGGTTGTCGGCTTGTAAAAAAAAAAAAAATCTAATTTTGGACAAAATGTCTTAAGTTGATCTCTGTATTCGTGCTGTATTGTGCTGCACTGATCACAGCTCAGTGTTGGGAATAAGAGGCCATTTCCTGTCGTGCAGCTCACTCAAGACACATGGTTTCCACATCCAGCCTCCACATCCAGCCTCCACATCCAGCCTCCTGCAGATGTTGGACAGTGATGTGAACTGAATCAGCCATCTGGTTCTCAGAGAAGGTAGTGACTGAATTATCATCGAAGGCTTTTGTTGGTCTTTATCATCCTCCCATAGAAACTGACACAACACTGATCCCAAATAAAAACCTGCAATTTCCACAATTATACGTTACACATATGTTGTGTTCCAGCTTCTTTCTGGATTTTCCAAAGTTCAAACTTCTCCTGTGCACAGTACCTGCTCATATTGGCAACTGTATGTTACCAGGTCACTTGATTATTATAATTATTGTCATCATTATTTTATCTCTTTTGATTGAATTTAATTATAAGTTATAAAAATATGTAACACAATACATCTGTTCTTCCTTCCCAACAGGCTACAAGAGAATATTTAAAAATATGTAATAATGCAAATAAATAATGTGAACTACGATGTAAAATTCATACCAAACATTACCAGAACACAAGGTACAGTATTAATCCAATTTCTTGCATCTATGTTGGAAAAATAAGATGTAAAAAGGATTAATATTTTATTAAAACTCACATTTTCCTCTTATTCTCCTCTTAAATTCTATTTTTAAATAGTTTGTACTGACTTATGACTTATTTGAAAAACAATCTTCATGCCAAATACTGTGATCATCATTCACGTTTTATTTGGCTTCAATTCCACGTCTTCCTTTCAGGAGAATCCTGGTGACGCTACCTGAACACCAAGCAGAGCGATGTTGGCATTTTGGGATCTATTTAAAAAATAAAGGGTTTCACACATGATTCCTCCTGGTGAGAACAAGGTGAAGGGATCCAATGAACACATGAAAATGAGGCTTATTCATCTAGAAAACTGAAACGTAACTTTCTGTACTGACCGTGAGATGAGATCTGAACACCAGAAATCAACTTTGTCATAATGCACTTCTCAAAAACCCTCCTGCAGCATTTGGTGTTATGGCATCGAAAGATCTGATTTATTGCTCCTTTCACGAAGATGCCTGCATCACAGTAGGAAAACAAGAGAACAAACATCTCAGGGAATAATTACTGATGTGTTTGAACTCAAATCCCAAAGTGACAAAGGAAAAATCTTCAAAGAGGAAGAAGAAGTTGGAGGACAAAAAAGTTTAACCCGAGCACCTGTCAGTCAACAAAAGTATCTTTGAATAGGTCTTCAACGATGCATTGTTTTGTTTTTCAGACGTCCCTGTTTGTTTGGAAGTGATCAGCAATTCACAGTTAATAGCAGTGAAAAGGTGTAATAAAGCTTTTCTGTCCCCAGAGCTTTCCCACAGCTGCTGTTTAGGGATTAATGCCACTAAATGATGTAGTCAAGCTGGAAAATAAATTTCCCACCGTTTTAAGATTGTCTGGCCATGAGAGCCAGCCAGGGACAAACAGGTCTATATATGCAGACTACTGTATTTGTCTCTACTTATGCAGAGGGGATATTCAAGTACCCTGTGAACTGCATGGGAGCCTGAGCCTCAAATAGCTGTTTTCTTTTAAGAGCAGGATTAGGTATAAAAGCAAACAGTTACCAGGTCTATAATTTGCCTAAATTTTTGGAGGTGAAAGGAGAATTCTGTACAAAAGTCAGATATATCTTTGATCGTACAGACCTAAACGTGAGACCTGGAACACAGAGGTTTTTTTTTTAAAACAAGAGGCTGAGGAGCTTAATTGCAGAAAACAAAACATTTACTTCCTCCCAACTGTGTACGTGCAGCTGGGAAAAGTGCAGTAGGTGATTCTGTCGGCTCAGTGCCACTCTGGAGGAAGTATGCACTCTATGTTTGTGCATGTTGTTGCTGCTTATCATCCTTTTTGTCGCAGGAGCCATTGTTGGGAGTTTATGATCTCACGCCGTGTCCAGGTTTCCATAATATAGTTTCCCAAATCAATATAAAATCTGTGTATTTTTTTTCTCAAAGGATGCTAACGACAGCTTTTAGAGCTTTTAGAGCCCATAGTCATTTTTCACAGAACACATGTGGATATGTCAAAGCAGGAAAGGCTCAGATGTAAATAATCAAAATAACGAGGGAGAAATTAGATTCAGATGTTTCACATTCAGGATCCTGGTAACGTTGATGCTGCTCTCACTGTCACACTGTCATGACTCACTAAAAGCCTGTGCTTTTCTTACATCGATACACAAACATATAGATGATATGGATAATGTATATATAACATACAAATTCATGCTGAGCAGAACCTCTACTTTTAATTTTATAGTGGACCAAAGTTTCGAATAATAAGATACATAGTCTGATGTTGTCAGACTAAGTTAAATAATAATAATTATTATTTAACAGTGACAGAATCAAATGTTGATGAACTCTCAAAGAATGATCAACTGAATCTGCAGTTTCCCTCAGTTTTACTGAGCTTTACCTCAGTTTGTAGATGTCTGCTCTGTAAATGTACTGTTGTGGTTCTGTCTCATTGCTCTACAACTCTAATAAGACAGACAAATTTCAAGACAGACTTCAACAAAATCATCAATTCACACAGAGACAGTGGATTTTAGTGTTGACTGTTTATACATTTGTCACAATTGCAACCAAGAAAACAATGCCATCCTGTGCTTTAGGGGGTTTTCACACAGAGGGAAGGGCAGGGACTTGTGGGTCTTGCAGAAATAAAAGTAAAATACGGTTCAGTCATTTTAACACAATTTTACATGAGAACTGATGTCGTGGGCAAAATTAAAAACTAAAAAGTATAAGATGGAAAGAAAGGATCTTGTATAAAGGTCACTTATCTAGTCAGAAGTCAAAGAGCAGGTGCTTCAGCACCACCTGAGGTCTGTCTGTCCACCTGCCTGTGGCTCAGCGCCAAACGGTAGACAAACAGCTAAAAGCAAAGAAAATTAACCACTTGTATTAACAGGCGACAATTGTGTTGTAAAAAGTCAAATACCCCCCCCCCCCAAAACTACTCTACTCTACCTCTTAACCTACTCTACCTCTAATTATTATTACCTAAAGTAATAATTTTCCCTTCTATTCACTGATCCTGCCCTCAAACTGTTTGGAGCCCACCTCCAACTTTGAAAACCTCTGATTTACAGCATTTCAGAGTCAAAAACTAGTAAAAGCTTCAGGAAACACCTTTTTTTATGTATTTGGTTTTGTGTCAAGTTATGTCCAACAGCAGTATTAAGCTACCTAGGCTCTACTGTTGAGTGTCTATGATCTAATCATGATCCTTTAGGCATCCAGGAATCGAACAACTCAAAACAAATAAACTGAGCAAGCGCCTTTTTCCAAGGTTTGTCTGAGGGGAGGCTCACAGTCTCAAATTTTGAAAATCCCGGCTCTAAAGTAAAGTACAAGTACCTGCAGGTGCATTATTGGAGTAACTATGCTCTTAGGTGTTAAGTACCCAGCTAACTATTACACTTTATATGGGCCTTCACACAGGCATATAAATTAAATGAGGTCAAATTTGCCTCCACTACGTTAAAAAGTAAACCTCATTGTTATAAATGCATGAGAGGTGTGTGAATTGTTTCTTTCCATCACTTCCTCTGTGGTGTCGAGTGTCGAGCTGAACCCTCAGGTGCTTCATTGTCCCATAAAACTCCTGGTTTCCTCGCTCTTTGTGTGGCACCGTGTCATGAGCCGCCGCTCTGTTCTCATGCAGACATTACACAGCGGCACACAGAGGAGCGCTAATCCTCACCCTTCCTTCCCTCACCCAAACTACAATTATGAGATTGCACTCACAAACAAGCAGCACACACACACACACACATGTTAATGGGGCTTTCAGTCATATTGTCCAAACTTTGAGGACTTGGGGGGACATTAAATCTAAGAATAATAAACCACAGATCATCAAAGCTCGGGTAAACAGTTATTTTCCAGCAAATATTTTTCTGATAAAGATATACAGTGGGAAAAAGTGTGTGTATTTTGCAGAGACAGAAAAAGAAACAGGAGGGGAAACAGTTACATGAGAGAAAGTCCCTAATGAGAGAAAGACAGAAAGTCCCTCTCGGTCCGAGTGATGACCTCGCACTGGTTAAGTTCATATCAGTAACCCTGTGCAGTCACAGACTTGACATGCAGCTATTTCGTTCCCATGACTGGACTGCAGATATTTACCCACAATCCCACAGGGTCATGGAGCCAGTCCGTCCCAGCTGCACCGTTATACTTCAGCCTCTCACATCAGATGTCTTTTCGATGACTGGACAACAGGGAACCATCTTTTTCATTGGAAAGAAGTCTGACGTACATTATATTAATAAATACAACGTTTCTAAGGTTTGATTAATGGATGAATTGCTCTGTTTTCTATTAAACTGATTTCCATTTCCAGGTTTCTTCCCTGTGGACACGTACATACACCCAGTCTGTAACATTGTACATGAAACACGCATGTAAACGTGTTCAAGCACCTGTATACATTCCCTTACATACAGGCTTATCCAGCTTTTCCATTGGTCATATAACCCACTACCAATACCCACTTTTGTTGGTAATGCAAACGTGTACTTTCACACCTGGGTCAAATAACTGTAGTAGACGTAGGTAGGTGTATCGTCTCCAGTTTGGACCTGCATTGATGTAAACACAACACCTGGGTGAACACATTAATCTTCTCTCAGAGCATGAACGCTGTAGACAGACCTGTCACCTGCCCAGCACGGAGGTGGGCTGTTCACTGCACTCAGGGATGAAAGAGTGAGCGCAGCTGAAAAAAAAGGTTTTAAAAACACACATCACCGATCAAAGTGTCTCATCCAGAGGCTCCTACACCTACAGGAGAACCAGTGAGACCAACAGCTCAGTCCTTCTCCCTTGCGTCTGTGTGTATGTGCTCTGTAACTGAATGTGATAACATTAGTCCCTGCTCTTGTGTGTGTCCTCTAAGGCAAGGTGTTAGTAAATCACCTTTTTTAATGGGTTTACCCGTGGTCAGAAAACCTGCTCATACCTGCTAATTTGTGATTTCAAAGGAGAGGTGATAACTGGTGTCAATAATATCCAATGTTAACAATGATATAGTCTCATTAGCTCATTTAAAAGCAGCAATACATGTTGCCATGTTGGTTTTCTGAAACCAGAAGAAACCATGTTTGGAGGAGAAGGTGGAGCGGATGGATCTGACCTGTAAATCACTGGGACTTCATGGTCTATTTTCCTTTAAATGGGTCCATAATTGAAAAATAAACATCATGTTGTATTGAAGACAACATGAAAGAAGAGACTGAGACCATAAACTCATTAGGAAAACATTTACTCATGTTAAATCAGGTAAGGCCATTTTCCCATAGATTTCAATACAATCTGATTTCTTTTTGCCCCGTGATGGTCATGAGACAGAACGGAGGTTTAATTCGGTTCAGCATTGGCTTCACTTTTCAGCCCTGGAGCCCACGTCCATTTTTATATCCATGTATTATATGGTGTGAATACAGAGGTAACCACCTTGGAATAGCACAGGAACACTCTCAATTCAAGAAAAAGGTTTTTCCTGTTCTTTGTTCCCAAGTCATGGTGTCATGTCGAGTTTAGCCTCTGCTCCATTAGCTTCAGTTAGTCAATGCAATCTGTCATTTAACATTTCTTCCATCAGGTTTTATGGAAAAAGTTTAATTTCCAGAACGAATGGACAAACCAAAAGCCATCCAGAAACAATTATGGCTTCTGGATTTTTAGCTTGCAAAGTTGGTTATATTTGGATTTTAAAGGATGATTCAGAGCATATTTGTCTTCAAGTTGCAGAAAAGAGCCACACCCTTACTTTTGCACAGACAGGTTTCACTGGAAGCTCATGTTGTACTTTCACCTCTCTTCGGTCCATTTCCTGTCAATCTAATGTCTCAAAAATGTACTTACAAGAGGAGCCTGTCTCTCTAACAGCATAAAAAGAAAAGTGGGAAATGCCAGATTTGGAACAAAATGGGCTGTGACAGGAAAAAGGTGACGTACCTAACTGTAATGTTAGGTGGTGGCCCTTAATTCTGCAGGAAGTGATTCAACACTGGAGAATATATTGCTCTGACTTCATCACGTATAGTTTGGCATCACTGAATGAATTTTTGTTTTGACAGATTTATCCTACTTCTAGCTTCTTTGTTTTCAAAAATGACCAAATCTAGATATATGTGACACTCATGACTTTAATGCAACAAAACAGCTTTTCACTTTTTTTTTGAATGAGAGGTTTTCAGCTGAAAATTATCGGTGAAAACTCTTGGGAGTGAAACAAGCCTGGACCTCTGACACATGGCAGCATTACTGTGTGTGTGGGAGTGAAATACTCCTTGCTGGCAGATGAAATGTAAAAAGAGAAAACAGAAAATGAAAGGCTAAAACAGAGGCAGTGGAGAGTGACTGACATCAATGTGGTAGAGGCAGAAACAGAGATGAAATAGATTATAAATGAGTAGGAGAAGCCTGGTTTGAAAGATGGAAGGAGCGACGGATGGAGGAGAGGTGGATTCCCTTGGGAAATCCTAATAAGGGAAAGGCTGCATCGTTCCCAAACTCCTTCAAACACAGCATTTCTTTCCTGGCTGCACCTCAGGCAAATAGTCTCAGGGCAACACTGGGAAGTTAACATTTAAGGTAACATATAATCCCCTCGACAAGCCTCTGCATCCTCAAAACACACCCTCTGATATTACTTTTCCATTAAACTACTTGGTCTTGCAAAAAATAGCTTTTTTCTTTTTCTTTTTCTTTTTTTTTTTTGAATAATGGCTGAGACTTCACACAACGTAAAAGGGTGGAGGATTTTTCACAGTAGAAGGAGCACACAAAGGTAACGTGCGGTGGTATGCAGAGGGGGTGAGAGCCCTCTCTGTGGTAATTATCAAATATTTAAGGAACAAAGGAATTGTGTTTTCTTCCTGGGAACAGTGGCTCAGAGGTGTGTCACACTACATCTTGAGCCTCAAAAAGGGTTAAATGCATTCCTTTGAAAGTGAAATCTGCACTGTGGTAGCTGTTCACAAGTGAGCTGCATTGTGTAACATGTAAATAACTGCAGTTTCTGGAAAGAGTGAGCAATCTTTTATCATACAGCTTTTTTTTTTAAAAAAAGTGAAATGAATACAACCCTTATTGCATGTTTAAAACCAGTTGGTCAGTCCACTACAGATGTAACTGATGTCAAATTTTAACTTATTACTTATAACTTAAATTACAACTGGAAAGACATATGACAACAAAGTATTTACACTTGCTCGCACAATTGCAACATTGCACAAAGATGCTGACTAATTTCAACATTCAAGCCAAACACACTGAACGAGAAGAAGTTCCTCCATTTCCTCCTCCTCCTTTCCTCGTCCTTATGCACTTAATACACTGTCTGTAAACATTTTAATTACATATTTACCATCTCTGTGACTTAACACATTCACCGACATTTGAAAATAGAATCTGGTCAGCACGTCATGGTTTTCAAAAAGGTATTTGCAGACTAATTCTATATGAATGGGGTTTTTCGGAGACAGGGTTGAGTTAAAAGAGTCTGACTGATTTGTACCGGCTAGATCATATTGTATCATATCGTACTGTATCGTATTGTATTGTATTGTAAACAGAGAGACAATAGCCATCATTAAAACAGCCACTAAAAGGGTGTTTGAAGTAAACAATGAGCTTGTGGAGATTTTTAGATTCTGGTTATACCTTTAACAATGAAATAAGAGTTCTCCACTAACTTCATTTTCTTTTTCCAGAGATATTTTTTGTGCCATTTTATGCCTTTATTTGATTGTGAAAGTGGAGAGAAACAGGAAATGAGGGTCAGGAGCCACTAACTTCATTTTTTATTTACTTCTTTAAAAGGAAATAATTCACAAACAAAGATGGCTAGTTTTCAAAGTTTTGTTCAATGGCAAATGGGTGAAGAAACATCACAAATGATGGTTCCCTGAACCGAAGTGAGAAACTGAGTAACAGGGGAAGAGTGGATGCTGGGGCAGCAAACATTGGTACCACTTTGTCTTTGGGAGTTTAATTTAACCCCCCCTGTAAACAAAAGGAGGAAGTGGCCCTGTGTAACTGGCTTGCAGGGACTTCCTGTTTGTGACTGTATGTCCAAAAACAGAACCAGGGTCTCTGGACCTCCCACGACTCTGTTTCACTCTGGGATGGAGAACCACTGACCCGCTGCGTCTGGCTGTCCGCACATTGTGCTTACGTAGCCAAGGCGCCACAATACTGGGAAGCAGCTGCAGCAGACATAAAAGTGACAAATGTATGTTGTTAATGACATGTAACACACCAGCTAGCTTTAGTGCAATTAGTTTAATGGGTTGCAGCACAGGAAACAGTCCTAATGGCATTTTAACTTTCAGGGTCAGTCGTTTTGACAGGTTAATTTTGTTCCTAGTAAGAGGAAGTTGAAGTGAGATTGTATTTCTTTTCAGTTGTCTTCAAGTGATCATCATGTTCGTTCACATCATTAGGTCATTTAATGAAGTGCTGGATGGAGAAGGTGAAAAGACTGAGGAAAAGCCACACACCTGCTCCGCTGAGGAGCCGCCTCGCAGCAACCTCTGAGGCTGAAAATTTAAAATCTTTATTTAATCAGGCAGTCTCATCGTTCTCATCGATACAAACCTATTTTTTTATTAGAGATCTGGGACCAAGAAGAGATACAATACAACACAAATGAGGTCAACAAAATTGTAGTTCTTTAAATGGCCACTAGAGTCTAGCTACAAAAGTGAGTCAAACCCAAAAAACTCCCATATTTACTTTACAGCAGAAATAAACATGTTCACAGTCTGTTTTGTTCTGTATCGCTAATTTCCTCATTCATGACAACTGTACGGGCAGTGAATTTTTATAAAACATATAAATTTTATTATGGCTTAAAGTTTTGCACAATTGGGGGCGTGGCCACTTTGAGTGACAGGTGGGTGATGCTTGTCATGCATCAATGTCTCCACAAACACCCCACCTCATAGCTAATTTTTGGATTAGCAGGGTCAGTCACAGCCTAGTCCGAGCTTCAAAACCTCTCTTCAGAAACCTATATTTATTTATTTTTGTTTTCCCGCACTGTATCATTACTTGCCAAGTCAGTCATATAAGAAGACAGAAGTGGTCAATAGGACGTGCTGTCTAACTACAAGGTTAAAAGAAGGAGGAGACATAGTATCAGTTAAAAAAAGTATATTTTCAGACAGTATCTCACCATCCAACCAAGCAGCAACCCCCACGGCTGAAAAATGAAGCCAACATGGAAGTGCTCAAAGTTGAGTCTGTCCAAAAGTGAGTCAAGAGTCCCATGTTAAAATGTCCAGCTTTACAAATTTTTTTTTTATCACTAATTTCCTCCTTCATTACATTTGCATGGGGGGTAAAACTCACCAGTTTGAATTTAATTAAAATTATGCGTAATTAAGGGTGTGTCACTTTCAGCGACAGGTGGGTGAGTGCCAAGTGTTAGGCTCTGCCAAGATGGCAACGATGGAGTAGCCCACTGTGAGCTGAACGTCAAAACAATTCCTCCACAAACCCATGGGTGACGTCAACCTTTAAAGAGTGAGGGAGAGGGATCGCTTCTTGTCATTTTGTGCTACACCGTTTACAGGAAAAGTGCAATACAAATAAATAAATTGATTGATTAATTGGTTGCAGTCTATGCGTCAAGTAATTCTGATGGTGTGTACTAGCCTTAAGTAAGACCTGATCATCTCCCTGATTGTTTTAGCTTTTATTTTCCGCCACCTGTTGTACATTAGTTTTCCAGAAAGTAAGACTCAACTTTGGTACAAACATTCCCAACAATACTTTTGCCACAATGACTGTTAGCAGCCACCTCCTTCCCTTAACCTCATGGCTGCAGGAAAGCAGGAGCCAAAGACCCTCGCCTGCATTTCCTCACTTTGGGCAGAATAATCTATGATTCAACAATAAAGTCGGCAAACCCTCCTCCCTGATAAGAACAATACAGCAACACCAGGATACATTAATCCAAGTTTGAAACACTAAGGAAATAATACGACTACAATACAATCCAATACAATGGGCAATTTTCCTTCCCTCAGGTATGCTTTGTATCATATATGGGACATCGTGCTTGTGAAGGATGCAATGTAAATTTTGACAGTAAATCAAAAGACTGGTGTTAAAAGCATGGCCCTGAAAAAAGCTGTTTTGTTTACTGGGAAAAGGAAACAGACAAAAGAGCTGACATACCTTTTGTGTTTGAGTTTTGTCTAATAATATCATTGTCTTAGAAACTTGTACTAGGAGGAAGAGAACGAATAAACTAATTCACCACTTCACACATCATAGTCGCTGGGAAAATTAAAGATCTAATTATTAATATGGTCAACATGTGATATCGGGACATATTTTATATGGGTTGAAAAGGATTCTTTGTAAAGGTGGATGAAAGGATCGATGATGACCAGCCATCATTTGGCTTAAGAAGTCCCAGTGTAAGGGAATAACTTAATGGTGACGTATGAGGAAAATATGAATTTCCTTTATCCTGTTGACTTAAAGATTCTTAACTGGGACTGGAAATTGAAATCAAATTTGCTGCTATTTTCCCTGCAATTAGTCCAAAATGACAGCAATTTTCAGCAATCTCAGAAATTAATAGGAAATTACCCAGAAATTACAAGCGTGTAAAACTAAGTATTGCCGTTGTAATACACAATAAAAATGTGCAGGGGAGCATGGATGATAAACCCATAAAAGAAACACAAAAACATGCCAGTAGTGGTAAAAAAAAAAAAAGAAAAAGAAAAAAAAAAGACATTATAAATTTGATTGCATACTGCAGCCCACACAGTCCCTCATCTTTTACAGACTTTCAGCTGAACTGGACCTAAGCAATCTTATGAGAGTCCTTTGGGGAATGTGAGGGTAGGAAGGTCAACTCTTTCCACATCCATAAAGCTTGTTACAGGACTGCGAATGTGTAAGTAGTAAACAAGACTGTATAATTAGAAGTGGCTTGGTTGTAGTAATTTTCTGGAAGCGAAACAAGACCACAGGCTCTGAAGAAGCTGCCTAGTTCGGGACTGATGGGATCCTTTGGGGGTCCTTTGAACACTATTGGAAAGAGCTGAGTGTGGGAGATTTCGATTTCAACATCTGGAAGTCATCTCTTGACTTCTTGGTGGAATTGAAGTACTGATCCATTAGATTCTATTAAAATGACTGTAGGATCATCTTCAGATAATGATACCAAAACATTGCTAAGGCCCCCCGCACAATTATTAGGATTAGGAGTGGAGTGAGTGAGTGAGAGAGAAAGAGAAACCATCATCACACCAGTTGCAGTGAAGTTGTCAGCACTTGGAGGCTAAACAGGAAGCTGGTCTGCTGATGGGTCAGAGGATTAGAGCAGTTCATGTTACAGGGATCATTTAGTGTGAGTCACTTTCACAATGAAGTGTAACGATAATGAAGACATTGTGTGAGTATACGAATATATGAAGAGGTGATGTCAAGCATGACAGCGAAGAAGACAGAGATACAATGGCCAACAGTTGTTATCTCACCTGATAATCCTGATTTCCTTCACACTTCTAGAGTTTTTTATGTTAATTTATAGTCTGAAACAGCTTATAGAGATTCACCTTATATTTCTGTTCAATTTAGTTGTTTTTGTTTGTTTATTTTATATTCATTTCTTCTTTTTGGACCAACTAAATGGACACACCATGTCAAAGATGAGAAACATCTCTCACACTGTTGGTTTTGGTCTTTTTCTGGGGTTTGTTGAAAAAAAAAAAGAAGAACATACAATTACACTAGACTTTATGTCTGTATTTTAATATATTGACGGACAGAAGATGAGCTTGTGTTGCAGTCATGTGACATTTTGGTTTTGAGTATGAAATATGACTTTTTTTTCTCAAGCAGACAAACTTCTCCTCTGGCTCTTATGTGATTTTTTCATCACAGCTGGATCCAGCAAGTTCACGTCCACTGTTTGATGAATGTCAACAGGTTCTGGGAAATGTTGGAAATCACAGACAAAAAAATTTTATGATGATCATTAATCATTAATACATTGAACAACACAAGCTGTGTAACATTTTTCAACTACCCAAGGGATTTTCTGTGGTATCATCTTGAGATTTCAGTTGTTCCAAACTACCCCTACAGCAGTTCTGTCACAGTAGATGAAAAGACACAAGCTCAGTTGACTTGTACTTTAGATGACAGTGAGCAACATCAACATGTCCTAACTTGCCCCTTACGCACCACATCTGCTGCTGCAGGCTGCTTGACGCCCACCCACACACAGAAGATCTTTTATGCAAAGTCATATTAACATTGTACATTCTTGGCAGAACGCTCATTCATGAAGTGCAGTGAGTGCAGCCGTTGAATAAGTTTACATTACATCACCAACAGCCAAAAGTCAGGAGTTAAGTGGTCATGAAAATGGATACATGCATCCATCGTATATTTCTGTGACAATTTAATTTCTGATAAGATAGAAAAGAGCCCTGGTAAGTGCCAAGGTATAAAAACCAAGAGAATTGTTCATACATATGTACTATATTTCATAGATGGAAATGAAAGGATATTCTCTCTGTTACACTAAAGCATTTTCTAACAACACAAATACAGGATAGATAGTAACACAAGGTTTTCTGAAAACTGTTACATCAGTGTTAATACTACCTCTGGTATATTATATTGGTGTATATACTACCTTTGGTGTATTATATCAGTGTGTATACTACCCAAGATTTTTTGTCTTCATTATGAGCATTGTCCTTGACAAATAAAGCACAACTAAGCCAATGGTTAATGTAGTTAGTAATTTATTTAATCTGCCAATTATTTTTTCTTGTACTTTATTAGTCATTTGGTCCATAAAATGTCAGGGGATGGCCAAAAAAATACCTATTATAGTTTCCCAGAGCTAAGTCAAGGTAAAACTGTCTTGTATTGTGGTCAACTGTGCAGAATTGATAATTGATTATTAATTATATTGAATTTGCAAACAAACAGGTCAGAAAATAAATCTTCACGTTACTTTTGGCTTGAAACTTTAACTTTAACTTTATCTTGACGACTACGGCACTTAATTGGTTATCAAAATAGCTGCCTATTAATATTTATTTTCAATCTTTTGTCAACTAATTGATTAATCAATTAATAAACTGTGTTTTTTCAATAATAGTCAAGTTCTGTGGCACTGAGACGTAAAGCTGTGAATACGTAGATAAGACCTGACACGACAAATTCACAAACTCTTTCTCCCTCATTAAAAAATCCTGAACTGAACTGACCTGGTCATATGACGAACAGAAAGGGTAACAAGGGACAGCAAGTGAACGTTGTCTAGCAAGACAACGTTCACTTTGCATTCCACGTATATTGTGGTCTCTCATGTCATGGCTAGGATAAAACAACCAAGGCTTTGCCAAGTAAACCACCAAGTAAACCTGTCCATGCATCACCCAAGAGATGAGGGCTACTGTAGCTGACAGATTGTGGTGTAGATTTCTGATTTGAACCAACCCTGAGCAGCTGTCTCTGTTTTATGAGGTCTTTAAAGTAGAACAGGTCTCTCCATCTGTGCTGTCATGGGGACAACCAACCCCCAGGTCAACACAATGAGAAGGAAATCAGCACAAATCCTGTTTACTCTCCACATCACAATGTGATACAATAAACACATTTCCCCTGATTACAATGAACAACAAGACAATAGCTACTTATTTAAATGAAACACGGCTTCTATAGGTATGTGATTGAAAACATCTTCAACCTGCAGGAGGGACGAAGAGACATATTGTTTGTTAATATTTGTTATTTTGCCACAACCACAGTGCAGACCACTGTATAAGTGTGACAGATGTGACTGTCACTGTGAAATAGTCAATAATTGTACACTTATACCAACCCATGACCCTGATACAGAGCTGGGTTGAGACACAGGTCAAACTGGGACCTAATTGGTGTCATGGTCCAATGTTGCACACGTCAATAGAATACTTGGTGTTTACAGGTGAAGGAGGGAATAACAAAATGCAATCAGACGATAGCCATAAGTCCCTTTATTTAACACAAAATGTAAACATCCAGAATATTCCCTGTTTTCACCTTCAACAAGCCAGTTCTCTCCCTGATATGTCTGTTATTACCTTAGTGTAATGATGCAACTAAATCTATCTGGGAATACGCATAGAATACACACATAGTAATATACAACAGAGGATCTAAGTGCAGGTGTTTATACCGCTCTCTAGAAACCATCTCCATTTATTTATCTGGCCTTCAAATGGCAGTTCACAAACAAATGGGTGATGTTGGGTTGACACTCGACAGCTGATGTTGGACACTGTTCACTTCTGATATTATTAGATTAGATTAGAACATGGTTGATGCCTGTTACCAGAAACCTGGGCACTAACTGACTCTGACCTCATCTTTGATGCTCAAATGTACAGTTCTGCTTTCTCAAATTTAACTGAATCTAATTTGGGCTTATGGGTAAATTCAAAACACCAAATTTAAACTGGGCTATCTGTTTAAGTGCTTAGATTGATTTAATGATTGGGTTAAAATCTCACTGGGTTAATAGCCAAACAGCCAAAGATGATTATGAGCTTAACATCGTAACGATAACCAGACTGAGACATTTGCATGACAATACTCATATAGTATTACCCTAATCAGATTAGAGCGTGCATGTAAACAGACATATTTAGGTTACACACAGTTAGACCAGCTTCTCATTGCGACTGCCACCACCTTTTCTCACATTTTCTCTGTCTGCCTTCAGGGTTCAAACGTCTGCTTGATGTTTTTTTCCCCCTCTTTTTTTGGCAGCTGTTTTACCTGTAACGTCCGTAACGTTGAGTCTCTATGTGTCACTGTGTGGTTTATTAAACAAATGAGGGCCTGGTGGTGTTGAAAGAGACATTTATCACCTATGCATGGTTTTGAACAGCTGTCAGGGAGGTTTGATTTATTTGTCAGTTATCTGAGGCAAATCTAAAAGTAGTTTATGGGATGGTATATCTTGTACATCCATGAATACAGTACCTACAAAAAGTATTCATCCCATCTGGCCTAGATAGATTACAGAATCATCAAACTTAGTTAAACTGTCCAAAACTGTTTTGAGAACTGGATTGAACTGTAGCTTTAACTACAGTTGAGCTCTGTACCAGGATATCAACCAGGAAAAGGTTATGCATAGGTTTGAATTTTATTTTTATGAGAAACTATCAAGTGAAACTTAAATCTAATATTTAAAGAAGTAAAACTGCAACGTTTCCAAGCTCTTCAGTTGCGGATTAATCAATTTGATACTTAGTGATGCATCATCTGTTACAGCTGCTATATAAATTCAGTATTTCATATAGTTTGTGTTGGCAAATATTATGCAGGGATTTTTATATATTTATTTTTAATTCTTTCTTGGGAAAAGCTGTTTGGAAAATGCATTCACATTTTGTCCATCATGTATAAAGTCCTGCTGATGTATTATGTTGAAGCACATGACAATTTTTCCCATTTTTCCTCCATGTAGACTCAATATGTGTGAATGTGCTTCATGTAGACTCAATAAATATATCGGGAGTGTTATTTATTTCTCCAAATGCTGGGAAATCTCCTTCCCTAACTACTCAACTACTGACTCCAACTAGAAAATGAAAACACATGTGTTATCAGTCTGTCATCTTTTCCATGTCACCTGTGTGAAGCTACTCAGGCTGCGTTCACAAACCACCTGATGCAAATCTACCCGTGCTTCTGCTGACTCTGCAGGCTGGCTAAGCAAAAGTTTATGTGAGTTGCTGTCAGCAATTATTTATCAGTGTAGAGGATCCTAACAGCTAACAGGCCAGTTCCCAGGCTTTGTCAGGCTGAGATGCCCTGATACAGGAGCGTAGGACTGGCTGTGACCGATGTGGGCTTAGAGAACAAGCTATTAGACCAATGTTGCTGTACAATCAAGCTGCAGTTTACCAGTAAAACCTCTCTAGTCTATTTGCAATCTTATTTGCTGCTATTTTGCTGCTGAGTACTTTACAGAATGAAAAGTAGGTCTACTTGGCTGCCAAAATAAAGGTTTCAAGTTTTCTACGGTTATGTGTAAGTTGTTGGTAGACCCCTGGAAACAATGTGATATTTCAGGAGTCAAACTGGTGGATATCATTTTCATGGTGGTGCTGAATAAAATTATATATAGTAGAATAAGAATTGACCAAGTTGAAATGACCAAGGTTGAGTGATAATTAAAAAATTTAATGAATCAGTGAATTTAAAAAAAAATGAAGAAAAATTTCAGGGTCCCTTGCAACATATGATGTGCATTTCCTGAAACATTGTGGAAGCAACTTTCTATTTGTCACTTTCTATTTTACTTCCTTATTTTAAAAGTGTTATTGGTGTTATTTTCTTATCTACAGTTCATACACCCTCTTTCTGGGTTAATAAGGTTTATATATTGTTGTTGTCAAAATAACCTGACTATATAATCTTCCCCACAGAGCCGTGTCACTTCTTCTGGGCACCTTTGATGCTACACTGACTCTAAATAAAATAAAATAAAAAAAAATAAAAAAAAATGAAACGGTCCCATTGGGTTGTAGCTAGCTAGCATGGTTAGCATGCTAACTCCGGGAGAAGAAAGGAAATGATTGAAAGTTTTCACCAGTGGAAACAGCTCCTGGTGAGTAAAGTCAAATAATAAAGGTTGGCACTGAACTTGTTACATGGCTGCTGCCTCATAATCCTGCTAATTTGCTTTATTTTCTTTTAAAAACACAGCTAAGTCTGTACTAGCTACCGCTAGCCGGCGAGCTAAGTGCTAAAGCGCTTTAGATTAGCATGAAAGTCAAAGCAAACAGTTTGATTTACAGGTGCGAATTGTTTGTTTGTTTGTTTGTTTATTTGACACAGGCTCCAAAAGCTCATGTTCAATGACTCATTTCCACCAAAGGTAACTTTATTTTTATTGTGTGTGGAAATCGGTGTCACCGACTAAAGACTGCGCCAAGATCCATCTGTGAGTGGAGGGGGAGGGGGGACAAACAGACAACAAACAAACAAACAAACAAACAAACTTCCTCATTATCTCCACATCAGGTTGTAAAGCTTGTATCTGTCTGGGGACTAACTGTGTGATAGTTCAAGTGTGTGTGAATAACGCCCCTCGTTGCGCAGCAGCAGCAGCCGCAGCGGGAAGAGGAGGAGGAGGAGGAGGAGAGGGAGGAGGAAGAGGAGGAGGAGGAGAGGGAGGAGGAAGAGGAGGAGGAAGAGGAGGAGGAGGAGAGGTGCGCCCAGTCCCTTCCCGTCCCTCAGGTCATTTCAAACCCAGGAGCTGAGGTGTCAACATCTTATCCTCGGACTTCACAGACGCGCTTTACTTTCTCTGTGGATACTCGACCAGAGGATGAAGTGAAAGTTGTTTGTTTGTTTTGTTTTGGGGTTTTTTTTTTTCACCTGTCGGAGGGGGAGACACAATATCGGATCTATGAACAAACCCACGTGGATTTGTACAACCGTTTTAAACCAGAAGGAATGCATATTTTCTTTGTCAAACTAACTTTCTTGTTGTCGCTGATAGGACTAACACGAGGTGAGTGGTGATTTACTTCTCTTAAGAAAATGTAGTTTGACTATAATTCCCTCATAAAACTTAATGCATTTCACTTTCCTCTGTTATCTGATGTGCTGGAGACTGGAAGTAGAGCCGTTTTCTCCCCTAACTTTAACTTTATCCTGCAGAGTTTCCAGAGTTTACTTTTAATTTATGTCCATCAAGTTTACTTCTATGGGTTCCTGCACCTGTTGGCTTTATCCCTAACATGTCTGGTCATGTTTTCACAGCCCACTTCTTCCAAACTGAATCAATTTATGCCTTTTTTTTTTTTTTTTTTAAATGTATTTTTATTTTAAAACTTTGCTCAGGCAGCTGTTGCACACTTGCCCAGCAAACACTCAACTTTTTCTCACTAGTGTGTAAGCGCATGCCTTTGCAGGTTGGATTCAGAGTAGTGTGTGTGTGTGTGTGTGTGTTTATTTATTTTTATTGCAAAGCTGTGTTACTCTCCAAATGGCACATTCTTTATGCGGCAGCTGCACAGAGAAGCATGCTGCTGCCAAACCGGTGTCAAGTCCCTGTTCACCACCAAAACCGCACAACTTTGAGGTGGCCAAGAGTTCGACCTAGACTCCGCACTGATGGAGTAATGCCTGTGCCAATTTTTGGAGGGGTGTTTAAGAGTTTTAGTAAAGTACAGGTGTATTAAAACTTTCCTTTCGCAGGCCTGAGATGCTCCTCGCTCACGGAGTTGTGTTTGTACCAGGGGAGATGTGAAACAACGCCAGATGAGAATGGAGAGTGCAAGTAAGTTTAACATCTGCATTTCTCTCTCTCTCTCTTTCTCTTTTTTTTTTTTTCTTTTAGCTGGTAAATGTTGAGAGAGGGTTGGGAAACCTGCACAGGGGATTTTGGAAATGTGTGATTGTGGAATCTGGGATGACTCAGATTTTTGGTTGACATGTGAGGACTCTAAAGGTGGAGCGCTCATTCCAGTGTTGCTATTTCTGGGAGGCAAATGGTCAGAGAGGCAGAGGCAGAAATGAGTGGACATTGATGAGGATAGGGGTCACTGTTTGAGACTGTGTGTGTGTGTGTGTGTGTGTGTTAGTGCCACCACACTCTCCCCTCTGCAGCCAAACTGCAGCTAAACTTGCAGCCCTAAATCTTGTTTTTCTTTTCTTTCACGGAGCGACAGCTGGGGTTGCCAGAAGCTCGGCGACCATTGTTCTCTGCTGCGATTAATTCTGTGTGACTAATCTGGGTGAGGCTTCCCAGAGAGACCCTCAGACCCTGTCCTCCTACACACTCTCTCCACCAACCCCCCCCTTACCCCTCTCTCCTGGGATTTTGTCCCCTTTGCAATGGCCTTCACTGCTCTCTCTCTCTCTCTCTCTCTCTCTCTCTCTCTCTCTCGCTCTCTCTTCCTCCTTCATTCCATTGGACAGAGGGTAAAAGTTTTCTAACCTGCTCAAAAACTGGAGACAAGTTCTAGACTCTGTGGTCTGAGTTTTGTATTTGGATATGTTTTCAGTTCACATGTAAACCAATAAGTTGCTGTTCTGCCCAGAACTTGTTTTTTTTTTTTTTTTTTTTTTTTTTTTTTTTTTTTACATTTTTTTATTTTAATGAACAACAATACACCTCTTTGCGCTTGGCAGCACCAGCCAGCGTCCAGTGTCATCTTACTGTCAGTGACCGGCGGATGATTGGGCCGGCTGGGTCCCAGCTTTGGCCCCCCGCCACATCTTAATTTGGTCTGCTTGTGTTATTCACCCCTCAATCACACTCATGCACATGCACGCATGCACACACACACACACACACCTCACCTCCTCACTGGGCCACAAAGCCAGCATTGTGTCCCTGCACTGTCCTCCTCCTCAGACGTCTCCAATTTAACATGGAGATGGGTATCTTCACAGTTTTGAAAAGGTTTGAGTGAGCGCAGTAGGCTTGGTTTGTGTGTGTGTGTGTGTTTGTTTATAACATTTCTTAGTTATCGCTGCTACCAGAGCAAATCTTGGGGGAGAAAGTTCAGGTTTGTCAAGTTTAGGCAGCAAAGTATTGGTAGTAGAAACTTTAAACTGAGATAATTGACAGAAAAATGATGGTGGAAAAATCATTGAGGTCTTTTTTAAAACAAAAACAGTGGTAAAATGTTAAATATTCTCAAGGCAAACTTGCTTTGCAAATGCGTTGAAGACATCACTTCAGGCTGTGGGAAGTTTTGATGGGTATTCTTGCCACATTTATTCATTTAAAAAAAATAATTAGCATATGAATTAACAGTGGAGCTCATTTCAATGATCTCAGGCTTAGTTGATGTTGAAGTGTTTCCTTGTGGACAAGCCCAAAGCCAACATAGCCCACATAAAACAGTCACTCTTCCTGATTCTTGTTTTATACAGTTATGGTCCTTGTCTGTAAGGTAACTCTTTGGTTGATAAGTTTTAAAAAAATCACAGCGATATTAGGTTACTAGTTAGAAGCAATTGTTAGTTTCTGTTTTCAAATTGTGTGTGAGTTTGTCTGCAACCCTGAGTGAGGATTCGACCAGCTGCTGCTTGTGAAGGGGACTTATTCACTCCAAGTTCAAATCAAAATGATTTAAGATGCATTATATGTGGAGATTACTGATGATTTCCAATTTGAGACTGATACTGTTGACACAACCTCTTTTGAAGCTGCATGGACACGTACTTTGTATTCGTTGAAGAAGTTTTATTTACTTATTGTGAAGTCAGTGATTGAATTTAAAGTGGCAGAGGAGGCTTGCAGACTGAGTACTCGGCCAAGTTAATTTACCAGTGGTTAACAACTTGCTGCAGCTTCTAGCTTCTCTCTCCAGCTCCAAAACCCAGAGCCAGGTTTACTGACGTCACTGCTTTTCTATGAACTTCCTTGCGAGAGTTGTCCTAGATCGACGACTTCCACAGCAAAAGCATTCACGCAGTCAATGCTTGCAACTCTTGAAAAGCAGCACAGCTGGCACGAACATGACTAGTGAGAAGTAATTGCTACCAGGTGGATTCTGTTTGAAGCTTAGTCCCATCAGACAAAGTGTATTTCTAGACTAATGGAGTAAAGGGTTCATTGATATATTGTTGATCAGTTGACTGTGATGTCTGCCTTGGCCTCTTGAAGGTGAAAGGCTCACTGTGATTTTGTGTTTCCTTATGAAAACATGCAGAGTTTTCTTTTTCCTGAGCCTCATTTCATTTGTGGCAGAATTATGAGCTGGTTTCATCTCAATCAAAAAGCCGCCCCTTTTGAACTGAAGTGCTATGTGGAGGTCAAGTAAGTGGTGTTGGTTTTATATAGTCTGACAGAGATGCCTCCTTGACATGCCATAACATAAATACCATCTCCTCCACGTATCTGGCCTGTCTGGCCCAGTGAGATCCTGACTGAAGTTTATCTGCAAAGGGCTTTGAGGAGGCCTCTCATTTACTGTAGAGGCTTGGCAGCAGTGGCAGGGAGCAGTGACAGAGCCGAGCCAATCCAGACCAGGAAAAATAACTCCCAAATTCCAGTGGCACAATGGCCAGTATCAAAGCAGCCCGCAGCCGAGCTTCTCTCTGCCCAGAGAGATGAGAGATGTCAGGCCGGTTCAGCAGCGAGGAAGGACACTGCTGAGAGATCACATACATTCATTGCCAGTTAGTCAGGGTGATGAAAAAACACAACAGATTTCTGACAGCCTGGTGATAACAGGGAGTCATATGCTGAGGGTCAGGTTCTTTCAGTGCTGCAGTTTATATGAATGGGGTCAGACTTTTAGGATGTAAACACACACCAGAAGTTTGTGTCATTTATTCTGAGCTTGTGGGACTTGAGATAAGGAGTTTTCGTGGCATGAGTATGAAACCTATTCTTGACTTTCTAGGTTTTTTTTTTTTTTTTTTTTTTAAACTTTCAGCTGCATGGCATGATCTTTGTCACCAAAGGGCGCTCAGTTTTTATGGAGATGGATCTGTTGACATTAGTAGACCTTAAGTTTGGGTTAAGGTGTCAAACTAATTCCAATATCAGGAATGAAGTTAGTCTCCAAACTGGGTGAAATTGAGGCCTTTCCAATGCTTCTGACAAGTTCTGGAAACACTTTGTTTGAAATGTTTGTGTTGTGTTTAAGATTTCACTGTGAATGATAAGCACTTAGGCTGTGAAAATGTGAGAACTTTAATCCTGGAGATAGGATTTTCAGGTTTGTCTGTGTTTCAGTGATCATGGCCTCAGATAACAAACGGTCATTAATTCCTTGCTGGTATGTGACTGCTACAGTATACATCCACTTCAGTGAAAGTGAGCCCTTGTCTCTCTGCTTCTGGGGATTCTTCAATGGCACCTCTGTTTTCTCTGGTGGTCAGATGAGTCTATCTCAACCTCCCCCACACACTCTATTCCCCCCCTCCCCACACCTCCATTCAGAGTCAGGAAACAGCCTCGGAGTGGCCCGAGGGAAGAAAAGGTGCTGTATCTGATCATATCATCACACAACGAGAAACACACAGCGCAAGCCTTTTATATGGCCGCTGCCGCCAGTGTTGGGTTCCCTTTGGCAAGAGTCCGGCTGGTGAGAGGGCTGATCGACAGAGTGTTCTGGCTGAATGAAGCGACTTCGTGGTGGGGAACCTCAGCGTCGGGGATTAGTGATATTTGATCCTCTCTGGTTGGCATATGCCAAGACAAATGGCATAAACTTTGATCGCAGGCTAAAAGGACTGACAGTCAGCATGTGTGTGTGTGTGAGACAAAGCCACTTGGCATACTCCAAACCACACTTCCTCATTTCTTTTTTTTTTTTTTTTTCATTCAGCCAGACCACCTGTCTGTGGGTTATAGTATAACAACTAAGAGGGACGTGCACTCGCCCACACAGCAGCATGCTCCATAATACCCATGATTACTTGTGGTTTTGCCCATTCAGCTCCACACAGAAACAGATTGACTTTGTCTGCCAGGTGTGCTTTTAGCTTTCAGTCACTCTCACTGCCTGACACACACTCAGTCACAGGACATTTAGGAGAATGGAGCGTGATGACTTTGTAGTGAAGTAGAGCAGCTTGTTTATCTAAGCAGCATTGCACACCGTAAGACTGATACCAATCTGTCAGCGTATCTATTACACATGGGGGAAAAATGACAAGTGAAGGATTGTAAGCTCCATATGCATATCCACACATGACAGGTTGCAATGAACAAGTGTTTGGGAGGGGTCAAAAGGACCCCTTAATACCTTTCTTGGAGGTCATGCTCCATTTAAGAATGACTATTATCAATATTCAAAAGTCTAGCTCCTTTCCTCGGACATACCCCAGTAAAAACAAAATACATTCACTTTTTGAATCATTTTGTTTTTCAGATTTCTTCAGTATTATAGTAATTTACAGATAGCTTTCCATGCATCCATGGATACATTACAAAAACATGTAATAGCTCATTCAGCATACTTTTAATGGTGCCAGTTTACCAAATGTAAACAGACAGAGGCTTAAAAGGAAAAACAAGTGTCAGCTCACAGCTACTGTACAGATTGGAGGGTGCTGTTGTTTGTGTCTGTGAAGGCTCAGTCTTCCAGATCATAGTTCATTGTGAGAGTTAAATCTAGGCTTCTTCGAAGTGACGAAGCCTCTTGGTGAAGTGAAACTACAACTACAAGTCTAGTTGCCCTCGATTGAGTGCTGTTGTTAGGAGGGGGGGATGAAGTGTTGACTTTTAAAAACTCTTGCACAGACGAAATGAAATTTTCTTTTAGCTGTAAAATGGGCTGTAACAGTACTGTGCCACAAAGCTAATGTCAGATTAGCTGAAGTTATCTGCTAGTATTAGCTGTTGGTTTTAACTAAAAGCAGAGGGAGATGATGCTGTGGTCATAAACTGACTGACTGACTCTTTCTGAACAGTAAGAACATGATCCTGTCGAACAATAGCTATCGCTGAGTGTACAGACACTGACTTCTGATGCATGTTTGTCATCGTGCTCTTAAAATGTATAAAACCACCTTTATCCTGATCTTGATTTACGGGGGACGCCTGGGCACAGGGAGGATGAGGTGACGGGACATTTCAGCATAGTCATGGCTCACACCCTGAAGTTGCCGTGTACAGTAACAACCTGAGGGTCTGGTTGCACTGTCAGTAGGTACACCTACAGACAACCATAAAGCCTTTAAGTGGTTCCCAGCCTCGTAAAGTAAGCAGTGGCAGAAGTCATTAGAGCTGCTGTGACTGTCAAGACACACAGACACACACTGAGGGCTGATCCCTGGGGGAGCTGGCTCTTTCCCATGGGCTGTGTCCACAGTTCTCCCAAATAAACAGGGTCTCTAATGACAGCTACCAGATGTGGGCTGGTCAGGTCAGCTCTCCTGTACTATTAGAGAGGAAGGAAAAGAAGGATGGATGTAAGGAGAGGGAACAAGGGGCAGTGCCTCCCCTTTAATTTCTGCAGCCAGTGGTAACTTTGGTTTCAGTTCCACAACAAATAACAAACCTGTTTTTGTGCCAGCTTTGGTTTTAGCCAAAGAGATATTTTTACTTCAGCTGACTCAATTTGTGTGATTGAAGCTGAATTTCAAGCGCACGTTTCTGTGTTGATTTTTCTCAATCAGTGGTGGCCGAGTTGTCAGTGTGATTAGTCTCTAAATGCTGCTGGGAAAACAGAAGAGAGGACAAAAAAAAGAGAGGGAAGTGCAGAGGAAAGAAGTCAGAGAAGCCCCCTTGGGCAATGCTTGTAAAACAGATCTGACAAGACTAAAGCAGACTTAAGTCCAGGCAGAAAACCAAACAGCCAGGAAATGAGAACGGGTGGTGGGGAGACAGGAGGGATAAGGGGGGGGAGCAGAGGTACAAACATGCTCCACTAACACAGTTTGACTCCTGGCTGAAAGCTCTTTGTCACTGGAGAAGACACTTGAGAGAGAGAGAGACATGACATAAAACCTCAAGTTTATTAAATGTCTCAATGCATAATGAGTTTTTGTTTTTGTTTTTTTTCCCCCCACAGCCTGGGTCTTAAATGTTTTTGACCATCCCTCCACCTTTATTTTCCATCCTCTGGGAGCTTGGCAACATGACTAAAATAAAGTCTCGAGGGGCAAGAAACATAAGCAGCTAGCCAATTAGACAGGGTTTAAACAGAACCCCAGGTTAGTCAAACGTAATTTGTAAGAGAGAACAAAAGAGTGGTGAAATAATGACCCTAACTGGCTGTACCACGTAAACCTCAATGTCCCTGGCTTGAGTCTGGCCTCGCTCTTGCATTCTCACCCTGTATTTCCTGTTTGCTTATGTAAAATGGCTAAAAAAAATACAACATGAATACACACATTATTAATAATCAAATAATCATTTGCTATAGCAAAAACACCAAACAAAGGATTGTTATCAGCCCTTACTTGTAATTTCATCTACAAATGAAATGGTTTAGAGAATCAGGCTTGTTTACAATCACCTGAACACTCAATTCGTGTTTACAGTCAGACTTGTTGCAACTATATAGTGTAAATAAACATTTTTCAGGCTAAACATGGATCATCATTGGTTATGTTTTGGTGTAACCTAAAAAAAAAAAAAAAAAAAAAAAAAAAATCCTACCATATTCCTAATTATGTCCTTCACAGAAATTGATCTAGACACTAATTCTGTCTCTCTCAGAGATTTATGTGGCACAATAATTGAATAAATGGACAACCTAATTCACTAAGCTTCTGGAAAGCCACGCAGAGCGGGGCTGTCGAGCTGCCAAAATCTGTATACTCAGTCTAGGTTTTTGTTTGTATACAGTGCACATGTGTAGCCTACATATTACTTTCAAAGCCTCTGTCCTCATCTGTGTGTGACCTCAGAAAGATGGCAGATGGCAGATTGGCCCGGCACTGAGGAAAGCCCCTTTAGAGTGACGCCTGGCAGAGGGTCAGATGTCACCACAACATCTGCTGGAGGCTCAAGCCGCCGCCGGGCCCTGTTATGCATCCCATCAGTGTCGTGGACCTGTTGCCACGGGCTACTGCGGCGGCAATTGAAGAAGAGACGGACCAGAAGTGAGCGCAGAGGAGAACAATGAGGGCTACTGGGCAGGGATGACAGAAAGGATAATAACAGTATCGGCCTTACCGCAGAGATAATTCCACTGCTGTCCTGCAGTTATATGATACCTCCAAAACACCTGATATTTGCTCAGCTTCTGATTTGTGCCCCTCTTTTCATGTCTTCTTTATTTACCTTTCCAGCAGCCCAGTTTACCTGCTGCTGTTGAGATTATCCCGCTCGCCAGGCCTGCAGATTTCTCTTGTTGAAGCAGCTGCTTTGCTCTGTTTGTTTTGAACACAACCAGGACTCCATAAAAGAGTCGTTGAATGTCTTTTGTCTTACCCCCCTTTTTATTTTATACATACATTGAGACAGTTAAGCTCAACGCCTGTGAAAGCCATTTTTGTGCTGATCCTGTATTTGACAGCCTCTCGCCAAGTTAAAGAGCAAACTGTTAGCATTCTTTGCCTAGCGTGTGCTACAGTTGACTTACTGCTTGCACCTCGGCCAGAGTGTGTTTGGATAGTGCGTCCACGTGCACTGAGGTAAGGATGATTGTTGGGAGGGGGGGGCTCTCTCTGTTTGTTTTTTAGGCCTTGGTGTGAGACGCTGGGCTGTTTTGCGAGGGCAGATGCCGGTTTCAGGGCTGGTGTGAGTTTTTTCAAGGAACCATAAAGTGCGGCTGCCAGCAAGCCTCTATTGAGGTTTTCTCGGGTTAAGAATCAGGACAGCAGACTCTTTAGAGTAAACACCAAGATTCCTGCTGAACTGGCAACCCCTTTCTGTCTCTCTCCCCCCGAAAACCCAACCAAACCAGTTCCAATTCCCTTTCTTTCTGATTCCTTTGTTTGTCCCACTTGTGTGTGTGTTTTGGATTTTGGAGCTTTTCTTCTGCGTTACACTTGGCCTCAAACATCGCAGACCGCTAAAACCTCGCATAGCAGCTTGGAGAAAGTTTAAGGGGAGTGGGCAGTCATCAGTAGAGACCTATAAATCTTAACGTGGTGTCTTATAAATGAAAAAAAAAAAAATGGGGGTGTAGGAGGAGTGGGGTGAATGAGTTTGGAGAGAAAGAAGGTGCACAGAGGGGAGCGAGCGGATGCCAGCAACCATACGGCTTTGAACAGAGGAAGTTAAACCAATAATGAGAAAGAAGAAAGTGGGAGGAGGGATTCAGGGATGAGCCACATATAATGAAAGAAGATTCAGAGAAAGATTTTTTTGGATACAGAGAGGGAGAAAGAGGAGGAGCAGGAGAGGAAAGAGGATGTGTAACAGCTGAATACGCCCGGCCTGTGGTCAGTTCTGAATGAGGAGGAAAAACAATGGGCCCACTCATCCTTCGCTCTCTCTCTCTCTCTCTCTCCCTCTCTTTTCTCTTTCTCTTTCGCTCCTAACTTCTCATTTGCTGAGCCCTCAGAGGAAAGTGGAGGGGGGGCATTTGAATACCAACACTGTAAAAAAACCTCAAGATGCCATTTAAAATCTAATTTAATCAAAAGGAAAAGTTTTGATCTGATCTTAAAGACTGATCACCTTGACTCTTTAAATATATTTTGTCTAGATATTAGATTTTAAGTAGATTTTAATATCTTTTATTAAAGTTTTTCACATTTTTCTCCACCACAGTCCGCTCAAATGTAATACCATTTAAAAATGCATCTCTAATTCATAAATTAACAATTTTTGCTGCTCTTTGGGCTTTAGGACAGTAATAGGATGGGGTGCCATGGAGAGGAAGGAGGCAGAGTGGTGGGATGGGGGGGGGGCGTGAATGGCTGGGGCAGCAGCTGCTGTCTCCTCATTAACATGCGCACCTGCTCCCCGCGGCCTTTTTCCAGCGAGCTCGTGTGGCGCCTCACGACCTCAGCGCCCGCCACCACTGGGGCTTAACTGGACTGGCCTTCTAGCAGCCAGACCCCCCCCCCCACACACACACACACACACACTCTCCTCTTCAGTCCCCCCTCACACACACACACACACACACACACACACACACACACACACACACACACACACACACACACACACACACACTCTTCTACTGTCTGGATACAGATGCTCAGAAATGATGTGGAAGAATTTCAGCAAAAACTTCTGAACATGTTGGATGTTGTGGTGATTAAAAGTGATATTCTGTGGCCATTTAAACCCACAAGAAAGTACAATCAAAGTAAAATCAAATCATAGTAAAATATTAGTAAAATATTCTTTCCTGGACATAAACAAGTTTTCCATGATATCTATTCTTTACAATTCAGTGGGAGCTCAGCTCAGTACTGAATATCTGATCTGTCTGATGCTGTTGCTTTCATTTGCACAACTTTAAAGTCTGTGTTGCAGCTGCCTATCGATGTGCAACTCAAGACAATGGGGGTGCCTCTCAAAAGGAGGTTTTCTCTTGCCAGTGTCGTGAAGTGCTTGCTCTTGGTGGGGATTGTTGAGTCTCTGTAAATAATGTTATAATGAGAAGGTTTAGACCTGCTATTGCCTTGAGATAACTTGCCCCATTGGCTTTCAGAATGACATGGTGCAAAATGCTTCTATTGCTTCATCAAGGGGTATTAACAGGCAGTGTTGCCAACTTATCACCTTTTGTCACTAGATTTATTACCTTTCATAGCACTTTTGCAACTTTTTATAATTTTTTAAAAAGCATTTTGCGGCAGTTCTAGCGACTTCATCTTGGACGAGTGTCACCAGTTTTGTCCAGCAATTTTGTGGTCGGGCCTTTCTGACTTTCTCTCTGAGTGATCATTTTACTAGTAAATACAGCAGAAATCACAGCACAGTCGCAGTCATGTGTATTGTATATTTTTGTCAGACGCTACCGTCATAAAATCAGAGTTTCAGTAGCAGAGCAGCAGGTTGAAAATCTGATTTGACTGTGATTCTGTGAAGAAAACTTGTCTGAGATGTTTCATTCGCAGGTATATTATTAGACTTCCAGCTCCTGTCATCACTGATGGTTTGAACAGTGATCCCAGGCAAAATGAAGCTCAGCCAAGGTACCAGCTCTCTGCTCTCAACGTGGTGACATACCACCACTCACTACTACTGTTTTTGCAGCGGGCAGTCTAGCATGTGATGTTTTCTTTTCCTTGCCACAGTCCTAAGGCTGTCTAATCCCCTGAGAGGGAGACACTGTCTAAACACACGCCTGTCCCTACAGAGGGGCCACTGCTTGGCCCCCACACACACACACACACACACACACACACACACACACACACAGGCTGGACCCCCTGGGAATGTTTGGGGACATGGTCCTACCAGCCCCTCAGGGCTAACAGACTTGTTGGCTCTGGTCAGGTATTTGAGAGTGACGGCAGGTTTTTTAACGTCGTGTGAAGGCTGCTTTGATGTCGGCAGGATGTTTTATGCACAATATTGTTTCTGCGTGAGAATAAAACACAATAATACTCAAAGAGAGCAGTTCTTTGTCAAGTCTGCGCCGAAGAAAACAACAACAAAACCTAAGAAATGCAGATTTCTAGGCCTTTTCTGTGTAATTTTCCTTCACTTTTTTAGAAATCTTTCATGTCTCTTGACAGAAGTTGCGCCACAGTCTCTTCCGTTTCATCCTCCTCTTCCCATTTCTTGTCTGATGCTGCAGCAAATCCTCTCTGGGGAGGGAAGAATAACGAGCATTGAGGTGGTGGCATGGTGCTTTGAAGTTGCCATAATGTTGGCCTGCAGCTCAAACACTGGCATAGATGCTGCCTTG
Organism: Rachycentron canadum; assembly: GCA_038496675.1. Lineage (NCBI taxonomy): Eukaryota > Metazoa > Chordata > Actinopteri > Carangiformes > Rachycentridae > Rachycentron > Rachycentron canadum. Next base: position 3,419,103 of record CM076654.1, read on the forward strand.
TCCTCAGGATGAATGAGTGCTGACAAAAGGGTCGAAGCAAGCACATTTCGGGCCTGAGAGCTGTTGAAGGGTGCCACGATGGCTGCTTTTTTTGGATCTCGACTTTTGGAAAGGACGGATTAGGAACAAGAATTCCAAATACCACAGATTTTTTTGTGTAGTTTGTCTCCGGTGCTATTGAGTAGCTGCTTTGTTTTTTGAAATGCCCAAGCCTCACTGGCCACCCAGTGTTGTTGACAACTGTTTTGAATCTATGAAGGTGATGAAAATGGGAATGTGGCAGTAGGAAGCGTCTAACATGCCAAATCTGAGGTGGTTGGTTCTACTGTATATAGAGCTGGATGACTTGGTATTGGACCTTAATACTTTTTTTGATGATGATATGCAAAACTAGTCCCAGCCAACAGCAGTGCTGCTGATGTTAAATTGCATTATCAATCTTTTTCTGGTAATCAAAGTAGATCATTAAGTTGAGAAAAATGTCAGGGCAAAGTAAAAAAAAAAAACAACAAAAAAACAGCCATCAAACCAAAATCCAAAAATGTTCATATTACATGAAGAAAATCATAATGTGGTTGCGAGTCACAGTTTTTGCATTTCAGTGTCGCGGAAAAGAAATATAAAAAAAGATGACGTTCCTTATATATCTGATGATTTATAGGCCCGGAAATCTCTGTATCACCACAATGCTTCATTTGTCGTCTGTTGTGACACATTTTACATTTTATCGAAAAAGAAAAATTGCTGCTCCTGTGATTTTTGATATTGCACTTGGCCATATTGCGATCGTGACTCTATATTACAGTGAGCAACAGTGAACATTGCCTTTTATTCAGGCAAAATAACATCTAATGTTTCAGAAGCCAGGCTTCTACTGTCACATGAAAAAAGTGGAGTAACTTTGGTAGTAATACAACTCTACAGAAACTGCATCGTTTTGGACTGTTACTATAGATTTAATTAGAATTTACAATCATCTAAACTGAGGAAATCAACAGAAGCTGGAACAAGGAAATGTTCCATTTTTGAATTTTTTTATAAACAATTTGAACATTAAGATTATTTGCAGCAACAATTCAGCTCTAGTCTCAAAGCTCAATTACCCACAGTATTGCATGTGGATATAAATACAGTTGTGAACATAAACATGCAAAGACTTCCTCTGTTTGTGTGTGAAAGACTGTGCACTGTGTAGGTATGAGTGTGTGAAATGCTGTGTGTGTGTGTGTGGCCTCTTTGTTGAGCCGCGTGTATCCTCAGGGGACACTCTTCAGCTCCGCTCATTGTAATTGTAAATGTGTGAATGTGTCCCTGTGATCTGCAGCAGCTCCGTCTGTCTCTCTCTCTCTCTCTCTCCTCCTGGGAACTTGTTCGCTGGGGTCCGAGCGGACGTTTATGACTCCGTCACAACCTGTGAGAAACATCACAGGAGTTTGTCCCCCTCCCGCCTCCCTCTGTTCAGACTACTCTGATTTACAGCCTCAAACACATTGTTCGCAGGGGGTCACAGTAGACAGATGATTGAACCATTTAATGCATAGTTTCTCATGGCTGTGTTGCCGTGCTGTAAAAACAGCAGGGCCATGGCAGGAGCATCTTTTAGGGGAAATGGATAGTTAGTCCTATTGGTAAAAGGCTATAACCCAGGCAGATCGATTTGTAAGCACAGTGGTGCACAAAGGGATGACCCACGCTACTCTTGTCTTCCCCTCGTGGACTCAGCCCGTGCTGAGCTGCAAAAGATTGGATGGGTGAAAATATAGGTAAACTCCCTTTGACTGTTCCCACTCTTTGTAATGGTAATTTAAAATGAGGAAAATAAATAAAGAATGGACATTTATTAGCAGACTAATATATCTCGCTGAAGGAAGGTTTTTATTAAATCATAATTTCTTTTCTTCATGGTCTTTTGTTTAGTCTGATAATTAATTACCTTTGGTAATTAATTACCAAAAGCAGCGACTAGATTTTCTGAGAATCTAATCTTGCAAATATATTTACTTACTCATATTACTGTAATTGTGATCCAGATTTGAATTTACTGTCATGGCAGCTGATGAGCAAACCAGATGGTCAGCCATCCAGCCAAGTAATCATCACAGCAAGAGGAAGAAACAGTCATGTACTTGCATCATAATAATTTAGAACATATTGTCCATTAATCAATGAATGAGCCTCTTGGACTTGGTGGATCAGAAGTGGAATGCAATCAGTTATTTTTTTTAATTATAAATTAACAACTTGTAGAAGTATTATATAATATATAGTGTAAATCAGCAGTATGTGTATACAAAACCAAAAGGCTGACATGCAGTATTTTACTGCTGTTGAATATTCAACATAGACTTGGTTTAATAGAAAAATAAAGTATTGAGGGGTTGAATAAGTAAAGCGAGTCAGTCAGTCTGAAATACTTTACAACTGTATCTGTAAATGAGGAATAAATTTGAATTGGAGTCAGCAGAAATCATTCATTCTCCTGGTTTTTCTCTGTTTCCACCTGACCGATCTGTTTGTCTTTTCCCAGATGCCGGGAAGGGTACTTAGGAAACCATTGCCAGTTTAATGACCCGTGCACCAGCTCACCATGCGTGAACGGCGGCACGTGTCATGCCATGATCAGGGGGAACAAGGTGGACTTCACCTGCACCTGCAAACTTGGCTACAGTGACCGACACTGCCTGACGCCCATTAACAATGTCTGCCTCAGCTCGCCGTGTCGCAACGGAGGCACCTGTGAGCTCGAGAGTCTAGAGACGTTCAAGTGCCACTGTCCACCTGGATGGTCAGGTAACACACAGCAGTTTCTGACTTCTCACCATCAGAACTCAACATTTATTTTTGTTTTACTGTTTTATTAAAGTTGTAAAGTAAAGAATTGTCTGGAATGGGATTATTATCTAAAAGTAGAGCCATTTTTTTACATACAGTAATTTCTCTGTGTCCTTAGGTAACCAGTGCCAACTCGCCAACCCCTGTGCATCTAACCCATGTGCTAACAGCGGGAAGTGCTCTAGCATTGACTTCCAATACATCTGCACCTGCACGGCATTCTTCACTGGACAGACCTGCAAACAGGACATCAACGAGTGCGATGCAAGCCCATCGCCCTGCAAGAACGGCGGGGTGTGCATCAATGAGGTTGGCGGGTACCGATGCCAGTGCCCGCAGGAGTACACGGGCAAGTACTGCGAGAGCCGCTACCTGCCCTGCAACCCGTCGCCCTGCCATAATGGAGGCACCTGCATCCAAAAGGGAGAAACCAGCTACGAATGCTCCTGCGTGCCAGGTAGAAACATCTGACGATGTCATGAAGGCTTTAAAGAAGCTACTGCAGCTTATTAGCTCTGCTCCACCATCTGTTGGGAGTAGAAAGGAGCCATTTTGTTCTGGCAGTTGTGTGGCATGTTAACAGTTTAGTGTCCAAAATTCATGATATCTAGTTTTTCCCACTTCCCAATTGTGTTTAAACAGTTATTATTGTTGTGTAAATATAATAACTACATCATTTGAGATGTAGACATGGTGCCACTTGTTGGCCAACTAGCCCTGCAAGTAGTTGCTACATCACCAAGCCTTTAGACCCAAGTATTTCACAAAGGTGGACAGATGAATTCTGTTGTCCCACTTCCAGGTGTTCCCAGGCCTTTACATTGTTTTTGTTATGAAGAAGAAAAGAAGAAAAGCTGTTGGTTTAAAAAAAAAAAAAAAAAAAAAAAACAATGAAGGTGAAGATATAAATCATCAGTTGGATCTGTCTAATATGAATCTTGATCCTGCTATGTTAAGGTGCATTTATTCACTTCTCAATACACTGACGTCCCTCAATTTGACTTTAAATGTCAGTGCCTGTTAGTCACTTGTTAAGAGATGATGTCATGTAAGGCTGGGCTGTTCCTGCTTAGGTTGTGTCCTGTGTGTTTGCGTACATTTGTGTGTGTTACTATCTCAGTGTGTGCAGTGTGTGAACAAGGCAGAGCAGGAAGGTATCGGGGCTTATCATAAGGAAATGGTCAAAGGACAACATCCTTTTCACATAGCAGAGTGAGGCAAGGCTTGTTGGGCCTAAAGTGGGTGACATGGCAGACCAAACAGCCAATGGGCTCAGACTATCACAGGATGTGGTTATTGGATGCCTAGTGAAGCTGGCTGGTACACATTCATGTAATCGGGTTACAAATAAAAAACTGCAAACTCTTCATGGATAAGGAAGTTCCTTTGAGGCCTACTTGTATTTGTACTTGTGAAGTTGATGTTGAAGAAATCTTTCATAATGGTTTCAGAATTGTAACCTGCTCTCAGTAGGAAAATGTTTTTGCCTGTTGTCCTACAAACTAACCAGAAATGATTTCATCATTGATGATGACATTCATTGTTCCATCATTCATAGCACCTTTCTCAATTTTACCATTTTGTTTCCTAAAATGGGTAAAAACAGGAATTGACAAAATATTTCATAAATACACTCTAAGTTGTGAAGCAGCGATGGGTGATGTAAATTACTGCTGCTTGATGAATTATTATTATCCTCTATATTCTGTAACTACGAAGGTGCATTAGTCCACATTTCATCTTGCAGAAATTTATGAAATTCACTTAAAGTAAATAAGCAACTGTTTAGGAAAGACCATAAAGTTTCTCTTTAAAAGACCAAAAAAGGCCCCTGGCAGTAGCAGTGCACTTGTACTGGTTTTGGTTTTCACTTTATAGTTCCCAGCATGCCGCTGGTACAGTCCAGTGGTTGCCTCTTGTGTAACTGTATAACAGAGTGGATTTTATTACATGGAGAGTTTGCCACAGACCTCAGGAGGGTACAGCTGTCTTCTTCCCTGGGAGGAAAAAGACAGTTGACCACATTTAACTGTAGAGAAGTTTCACTCTCTGTGTCGTTTTCAACCCAGGACGAATGACTAACTGAAAACCTGAAGCCCCCATGAGTAAAAAATTAAAACCATTCTGTCATAATTTCATTAGAGTCTGTTACTTAATGTATTTTATCTTTCTATGTTTCAGGTTTTACTGGAAAAAACTGCAACTATAACATTGATGACTGTCCCGCTCATGAGTGCCAGAATGGAGGTACATGTGTGGATGGAGTCAACACCTACAACTGCCAATGTAGACCAGAATTTACAGGTTTGTGTTTAAATAGTGTAACTTAAATAACATTAATATGACTAAACATGGTTGAAAATTTTTTTTTTTTTTTTTGGATATCAACCAATTAAGCTTCAAATCCTCTGACACACAGGTCAGCTCTGCACAGATGATGTTGATGAGTGCCAACTGATGCCCAACGCCTGCCAAAATGGCGGCACGTGCCACAACACCTTCGGTAGCTACCAGTGTGTGTGTGTGAACGGCTGGACCGGGGACGACTGCAGCGAGAACATCGATGACTGCGCCAGCGCTGCGTGCCACGCCGGATCCACCTGTCATGACCGCGTAGCTTCTTTCTACTGTGAATGTCCCCACGGCCGCACAGGTATTCACATGTTTATGCGGCTCTTCGTGATTGACAGGAGATAACTTACTGCTGGTGGAAAACTTCCATTGATTTATTTTACTCGAGCGATCTTTTTCTCTTCAAAAAAATACATCTTTGGCATAAACGCTGTGACGTTTCAGAGTAACTAGGCCTAAACGTTCCCAGTCATTTTCAATAGTTGAACATTAGTTGAACACTGCTCTGTCCTTCATCAGCATTTCTTTAAACAGTATATAAGCATTAAATAACTAGGCTTTACCACAGTAAAAAAAATAACCTTTAACAATGTTATAACCAGTTATAACCTCTCTGATCATAGTTTTACAACTGTGTTTTTGTCATATTGTCATTAATTATCTGTGTATTTGCCAGCCCTCCTTTTTACAACCAGGGTTAATGTTGACTAATACATTAAAAAACAATTCTATTGACTAATAATTGCGATACAGCATTGAAAGACTATTAGATGAAGATATACTGCTTTTACGTGCCAAACGGGATTTTAAAAGTAATAATCACCTCAACTTGTCATTCTACATTGAATCTGTTTCCTGTGGAAAATGTTTCAAAAAAAAAAATTAAAATGAAAGTTTAAAGTCTCTGGTGCATGGATTCAGATATTGCACTTATAGGTTCGTTGCAGTCCAGTAAAACAGAGTCCACCTTCTGCTCTCTGCACCAGGTCTGCTGTGCCAGCTGGACGACGCCTGCATCAGTAACCCATGTCAGAAGGGCTCCAACTGTGATACCAACCCTGTCAGCGGAAATCATTTTTGCACCTGCCCATCGGGATACTTCGGCGCTTCCTGCGATCAGGATGTTGACGAGTGTGCACTGGGTAAAACTCGCACGACACGAGCTGTCAACTCTCTCTCTGTTGTCTAGTTTTAGCCTTTAAAGCTGAACAACTGAGATGAAGGCACATTTCGTCTGTACTAATGACTCCGATATAGAAAAGATAGTTTTGCTGTATTACTTCCAAGAAAGTTTCACTCACCATACATGCTTTCATAACTGCTTTATAGAAGCCAAAATACAAGCTCATTCTTTCCAGTTATTATGGGTACTGTGGTGCCCATAATTGTACCCACAATAACACCCTCAGGGGTATTTTTTCTGTAATCACACACAGTTGGAGCTTTGGTTTTGGCTTCCTCAAACAACACTAAACCACCCAAATCATCTCATTGTCATGTCTTTATATTAAAATTGCTCCCTTTTCGATCTTGTACATATAAAATCAACTTAAAGCATTAATTTGCTTAAACAGGATCCAACCCATGTGAGCACGCAGGGAGGTGCATAAACACCATGGGTTCGTTCCAGTGCAAGTGCCAGCGGGGTTATGTGGGGGCGCGGTGCGAGCTGGACGTCAACGAGTGCTTGTCGAACCCGTGCATGAATGAGGCCACCTGTCTGGACCAGATTGGAAACTTCCACTGCATCTGCATGCCAGGTGAGGTGCTTGACTGAAAAATGTTATCTTCAGCTATTGGACCATTTGCAGAGTGACATCTAACACATAAAATGTGTCCTTTAAGCATCTAAGATAACAGGTTATAAAGCCACACGACTGATGTATACATGTCTTTTTTCATGGTCCTGTTTAATGCTCACACTATTAGTTTATTTATCATTTAACAGATTTTAGATTTTAAATCAACAATTGTGACACTTTCATCTTTTAATAGATAATCAAAGTTGGTAAAAAGGAAGAAGTCTCTGGTGAAATGCTGTTTTTTTTTTTTTTTTTTTCTTCATAAATTGAATTTGTTTAGTTTTTTTTAGTTGACATCTGTTTGGTCACTGGGAAATGTGTGATGGCTGTTTCTGCTATTTTTTTTTTTTTTTTTAGCTATGACTGACTCAATCTATTAAACTTAAAAATAAAGCATTGCTCAATTTTAAAAATGAAATGAAACTATCAGGAAAATAACCAACAACTTTGTGTTGATAAAACCTTAAAGTCATTTTTCAAACAGCACCTTCTAGTTCTTCTTTCTCAGATTTTGAGGATTTAGCTGCTCCTCTTTGCCGTATGTGATAATGAACTGAATCTTTAGGTTTTGGACCATTGCTCGGACAAAACAAGGAATTTGATGACGTCACCCTAAACTTTTTGCTTCATAAGACCAATAATAATATGTAGTAGTGATTGCAGGCCTGCTCCTGTTCATATAGCCACTGTGTATAGTTTAAATCCATTACAGCAGTGTGAAAATGCTTCTCACTGTGTGTCTCCATCTAACCGATCCATCTCCCTCCTGGTCCTCCCTTGCTAATTGGCCAGGCTACGAGGGGAAGTTCTGCGAGATCAATACGGACGAGTGCGCCAACAGCCCCTGCCTGAACAACGGCAAGTGTATCGACAAGATCAACTCCTTCCACTGCCAGTGCCCCACAGGTGAGGCTGCCGTACTGCTGCAACGGAGGGGGAGGAGGGGTGAGGGAGGGAGGGAGAAAGGAAGGCAGGGTTAAGAAGTCTCTCTCTTTCTCTCTTTCTATCTCTCAACGCAAACACACACACCTCTCTGGATGGGCACTAATCCCAGCCCTGAGGCAGGCTTACTCGGGCCCTGGTAGCCCAGAACGAACGCAGCAGTCGAGGAGGAGAGGGGGAAAAAAAAAAAAAACAATCTATAGGGAAAGGCTTGAGGAAGTTTGAACTTTTTAAACAAGTTTCTTATACTTTTTACAAAGTCTGATGAGTGAGCAGAAACTTGTGGACATAAACAAACGAGGGAGAGCGAATAGTAGCAGGCAGAACAAGGACAACTCTTCAGAAAATCCCATTTTGAGGGCAGGTAGTTGGTTTGCTGCAGTTTTTTTTTCCAGAAATGCCATTGGAGTTACACTATTTGGACAAGAAGTATTGATGTTTTATTCAGGGGTGAAGGAATGCAACTATTGAATCTCGGATAGAGAGAAAAAGAGAAGGGAAGAAAAGAAAGGAAGGTTCTTCAAACTCTCCAAATGTGCTTTTTTTTTTTATTTTTGCATTCTTTCAGTGGGATCATTGAGGTGGAAGATGATTTTTTTTTTTTTTTTCTTTCTTTTCTGGGAGGAAAATAGTGAAGCTCTAAGTCGGGTGGATCAAAGGTGGCCTGGGTGGAGAGAGGCAGGATTCCTCCTGTTGAGAGAAAAAGAAAGGAGGGAGGAAATAAAGAAAGAAAGAAAGAGACATCCCAACAAGGAAGCTTTAGAATTAAGAGAGGGGGTACAAGAGTGAACACAAGAGCTTAACGCCTACGAAAACCCTGTGTGACAGTGAGAGAGGGTTATGTGAGGAAGCAGCACAAAGTGGTGATGGTGAAAGTGTTTTTTTTTTTTTTTTTTTTGAGGGAGGGCCTCATTTGAGGGGTGTTGGTTGCGGGTAACGCGCAGACCGTTATGCTGAAGAAGGAAGGGAGGGCTAAAGAAGGGGGGGGGGTTTAACCGCCCCGCTTGAGATGTAAATTTGTCCCTGTTGCGAGCCAGGCCCGAGGCGAGGGTCCCCTCTTTTCATTTCTGTACATGGAATAGCCATGGAAACCCCACTGAGCGCCATTGAAATGTCTGATTCCAGCAGTCTAGGGATAAATCCCTCTTTGGCCACTGAGGTGCATCATGTGTGGTGTGTGTGTGTGTGTGCATGTGCTCCTCTGCATGCTTGCATTTCTGCTTCACCTTTTGTGTATGTATGCATATGTGTGCATCTGGGTAAGAAATTCATTCATGGAGCTTTTTATTTCCTTTCTTTCTTTTGATTTCAGTCACTGCACTTTGGGGCACTGTAACTGAACTGTTTAGAAACTCAACATTTGCATCAGGTCCTGGCAAATAAACACAATTTGAGCTGAGGTTTGTTCCCACTGTTGGAAATTGGCAGTACTGCTGCTGACAGAAGTTTTTCTCTCTCTGTCTGCAAACAGCTGACGTTCCACTTTTTGAGCATTGAAGTTTCTTCTTTATTTTGGCTGTTTTGTTTATCATTGATTGCGCAGTTTATGTCTACACACTTTGTATTGAGTCCAAAGCTCACACAAATCATCTTTAGAAGCTTCTGTTGACAAAAACATAATGAAAAAACAACTTACTAAATAACCACTTCCTTAGTAAAAAACACTTAATAAAAGTTTTAAAGCCTGAAACCCAAATGCTTAATGGTTCAATAATTTACAAATTCTTCATCGCTGAGTTTTTAGCCATTAATAAGAACAACTTGCCAAGTTTAATATCTATTGACTCGTTCCTTTACCTTCTAGAAAAGAGCTGCAGGACGACTAATAGATTTCCAGCAATTGTAGCTGCATCCTTTCCAAAGAGAGAGGGTAAACATCAACCAAACCAAACATATTTGCTGTGAATAGTCTTAGAATGACCTATTAAAACATTAGTAAATCATTAATTATCTATTATTAAATTAAATGGTTTCAGATTATAAACACATTTGTTCTTAGAACAGTTCATAGAAAGTAACCAATATTTTAGAGTTTTAAATTTTTTTGTTTATTTATTTTTTTATATCACATTGTGTTTCTGAGTCCCTAATATTTTCCCGTTTATATGCATATAAACAAAAGCACACACATGTGCATGTCTTCACTGTGTCTACATTGTAGTGCTCATGTCGTGTGTGCGCTCGCAGCCAAGTCAGAAAACAGTGAATGGTTCTATCCCAAGTCCACTGGGAGAAATTAGTTTGCCGCCAGCCACACAAATACTTCCTCAGCAGATTAGTTTGTCATTTTTGGCTTAAACCACCTGTGTGTTCCTGAAGTGAGGTACTTTACCGCTTCATCAGACAACATCCGACTACTCCTTGGACTGTACCATCATTTGACAGAGGGAGAAACGAGAAGAACATGTCTGAGATGAGGAAAAAGGGAGAGAACCTGCTGGTTGATTTTGAATGACAAGGAGTTTGAATAGTGCGGGGTCAAAGGTCAAGCTGACTCTTTTTTTTAGAGGCGGGCGGGGAGTAGAGGGGATAGTGGAGTAGGAGTGAAAGCAAGATGGGAGAATGCACATTGTGATGGAAAAGTTTTGGGGGACAAAGGAGGCAACAGGCTCAGTTTGGCTCGGATGAGGCGTTGAGCAGACAGGCCCTCCTTTGTCTCTCAACCCTCGGTCAGGAGACCTTGCAACTTTCATTCTTCCCTCATTTCTTTCCCTCTCACCCCCCTCCCGCTTGAAGCGAGTTGGTTCCCCCACTCCCCCTTCTCCTTTTGGAGTCATGCTGAAAAGAAGTGAAAGGGAAAACAGAGCTCTTGTAGTGTTTCACACTCATTAATTAACATGCAGATTTCTGATTTGTTGAGAGCTCTTATGGTACGGGCTCAGGATTATGAGCGGGACTGGTTTGAAATGGTGAGAACGCACTAGTCACACACACGCACACACACGCAGTCCTTCACACACAGATGCACACAATAACACCCTCTTGTTTTTTCAGGCTTCACTGGGAACCTTTGCCAGATAGACATCGATGAGTGTGCCAGCACGCCGTGCAATAATGGCGCCAAATGCACAGACGGGCCCAACAAGTACACCTGCGAGTGCACTGAAGGTATGCAAGATTTAACAAAAGCTAAACTGAAATTATAGAATAAAAACTTATAGATGACAGTTAACCAAATCAATAGCAGTGGAAAGTTTTGCAAATAATAAAACCTGTGAAACATATAGGATTTCAAGAAAAACTGCATCACCAAAGTTTAATGCATCAGTTCAAAAGAAAACACCTCTTTTGCCAGGTTACTCTGGGAGGCACTGTGAGACGGACATCAACGAGTGTTACTCTAACCCCTGCCACTACGGTGTCTGCAGCAACGGTCTGGCCTCCTTTAGCTGCCATTGCAAACCTGGATACACCGGCCGGCTGTGTGAAACCAACATCAATGAGTGTCTCAGCCAGCCATGCAGGAACGGAGGCACCTGCCAGGACCGAGAGAACGCCTACATCTGCAGTTGCCCCAAGGGAACCACAGGTGAGGATCACACACATTTAAAAAAAAACAAAAATACAAGGTACAAGTGTAACTTGTTACTGAAATTTGAGGTAGCTGAGAGCAATTTTTCTTTTTTTTTTTTTTTTTTTTGTAGGAATCAACTGTGAAATCAACATTGATGACTGCAAGACCAATTCTTGTGACTATGGGACCTGCATTGACAAGATCAATGGCTACGAGTGTGCCTGTAAACCAGGCTACACTGGTGAGTAACTCTTCTTCTTCTTTCCCTGTTAGTGTAGCAGAGGCGACTGTTTGGGGCTGTTTCACTGTAAAGTTAATTTAAGCCAGGTTAAACACGGCGCCTGTCTCAGGTGACCAATAGACCAAATGAGCGTTTAAGTTACGTGATTCTAGGATCGGAGGTATGGACAGAGGAGTGTGGTCCTGATGGGGAGGGTGACAGATGGCGAGCGAGTGAGCACGCTCCTCTGAGGCTCGACCGGTGTCACTTTCCAGCTCCACCCTGTCCCCAGCCTGCTGCTGTTAGGACACGCAAGCTGCCCTCCCGCACAAAGAGGGGACACATACACACACAGTCACCGGGGATTTGAGCAGGAGAAAAGATTCCCTGAAAGATTCCTGAAAGTTGAGCTTTTAAAAGCCTGGAAGCCGGTCCCTGCTTTAAAGCTAAATGGGCTTCCTTTATGTTATGCATGGCATTGGGCTGAATGGCGTCAATCCCCGAAGTGGCCGACAAAGGGGGACTTAAAACCCCTCATGTTTCTGGAAATTGATACATTCACTGCTCTGAGATATAGACTCCATTGTGTGGTGGGTTTGTCTGTTGTTGCTTGAGTTGCTGTTGTGCATTTTTTTACTTCAAATATGTTGCAAAATCATCCCATTGACAGAAGTTATTTCATTATCTATACATCAATAAAGACATTTCTAGATTTGATGACTTACTGTAAGCTAAACCATTTTCTCCTGGTCTTGTAGGTACCATGTGTAACATCAACATTGATGAGTGCGCTATCAACCCCTGCCACAATGGCGGCACCTGCATCGACGGCATCAACAGCTTCACCTGCATGTGTCCAGAAGGTTACCATGATGCCACCTGCTTCTCCCAACTTAACGAGTGTCTCAGCAATCCCTGCATCCACGGTCACTGTGAAGACAAGATCAATGGGTGAGGCAGTCTGCACATGCTAAACTAAGCTAACGTGCTATGGCACCATTGGACAAAGCAAAACAAAGCTCCAGAGAGGGTCTTGCAACCTTCAGGCCACCGTAGGTTCTCCTACATGCTTGGAACATATCCACTTGGTTGCAGTGTGCAACCTCAACATTAGATGGAACTAAATCCTACACACTGGTGCTTTAAATAATGAGGCTACATCTGCATGTGCTAAATGCTATTTGAACATAAAAGTGGAACATTTTAAAAAGATTTTCATTCAGAGCCAGCTGTCGGTACTTGACAGTTTTGTACCCAGCCTGTGCAAATATCTCAAGGTAGATCATAAAGGAGGTAATTATGTAACAAAAGACTTTATCACTGACAATTTCCAACCTTTTCTCCCTGTCAGCTATAAATGCCTGTGTGATTCTGGCTGGAGTGGCAAAAACTGCGACATCAACAACAATGAGTGCGAATCCAACCCATGTATGAATGGAGGCACCTGCAAGGATATGACCAGCGGATATGTTTGCACCTGTCGCATGGGTTTCACTGGTCAGTATTAGTGTGTATGTGGATGAGGATGAGTGCGTGCCAGTGTTTTGGTTTGCATAGTGTGTGTTTGTCATCCAAACCGCACTTCCCACCATGCCACTTGACTGCTGACCTTCAACTTAAACTGAAGTGTGTGTAATGAATTCCTCTGCTGTGACCACAGGACCGAACTGCCAGACCAACATCAACGAGTGTGCCTCCAACCCCTGCCTCAACCAGGGGATTTGCATTGACGACGTTGCAGGCTACAAGTGCAACTGTGTCCCGCCTTACACAGGTATGAAAATATTATTGAATATATTTGATACGCCCATGTGCTGGCCTGGTGTTCAGGCATTTCCTCACCCTGGGGGAGGGGCGGGTTGCAGTTTCCACAGGCTGTGTACTTTAAGGTTTTGGGGAGTGACTGTCAGATGAAATAACTGTTGAGTGAAGTTCGACAGCAAGACTTCCTCATGCTCAAAGACATAAAACTTTTGACGCACTCTGCTCCTCTGTGCTCTCAAAGCATCCCAGATAAGGGAGCTGGAAAGTATTTTCATGTCATCTCACTGATTATTTGACAAAACAGATGATAATGGAAAGGCTGAGGGCAAATTCTCTTGGATTTGTTGAGTTGTCTTTTTGGAAAAATCCACAGGACTTTGAATAATAAAAGAGTTTTGCTTGTGCCGGGGTGGGAACGGGGTGCTTGACACATTTCCTGTTTGCCTGCTTCCTGTCTCACAGAACAGCAAATGGCTTCACAATGGCCGGAAAGCTGAGCCGGCTTCCTGTACAAGCAATGTGTTGTGGAAACAGATAGGAAATGTCTCTGCAGGCCTCTAACACTGACAGAACCTGGCTAAAATCTTCTGATAGCACTTATTGAAAGATGATTCTGTGTCCATTTGGGTTGGGTTATCTCCAAGTTCATGACTCCTACATGATAACACACCGTGACAGTTAAGCATAGTTTGTAATTTATTTTAATTCAAGGCGTGCTCTATTATGATTGACTGAGTGTTTATCTCTCATAGGGGAGAACTGTGAAACCTTGATGGCCCCCTGCAGCTCCAAACCCTGCAAACATGGGGGAGTGTGTCAGGAGTCTGAGGACTATCAGAGTTTCTCTTGTGTCTGTCCTGAAGGATGGCAAGGTAAACATTCATGTCTGCATACCTGTGTCACCTACAGCTGCAGTTTTTTACTTTGAGTGGAAAGGTCATACAGTTTTGCCACTAAATAATGTTTTGTGGGTAGAACTCCATATCTCCATATCCAGAATGAGAAAAGGATTTCCTGCACACACACAACTATAGATCCAGGCCCTACACTTCCTGTTTTTTGCATTTTATTTCAGCACTTCTACACTTTTTCTCTTTTTTTCATTTTTATTTTTTTAATTTTTCTCCTTTTTTGGAATCATGTGACACCAACAGTACACACAGTCTAGTCTCCATTTTTAATTCCTTTTACAGAGTAATCCATCTTTTCATTTTTTAAAGCAAAAACCTTAATAAAATAACAATAATAAATAGATAATATAATTAATTATTATGTCTGCATCATGAATTATACTGCTTTACAGTTGTGTTGCACTTCTCTCATGTGTAATAATGTGGTTTGAGAATATCAGCATGATAAAGAATAAAACTTCAGACTTCTCTTTGTTAATTTAGTAACAGCCAGAGCCATTTACTTCTTCACTTTCTTACTTACTCTCCCTCCTGCGGCTCAGTTAAGCGTAACTTAATCTCCTATTATGTCCCAAATTCTATCATCCTAACACACTGGTTTTGTCCCTTCACTTAAAGAGAAGATGAAAAATTTCTCTTCTGCTTTTGTCCTGTCTAAGGCCAAACCTGTGAGGTGGACATCAAAGAGTGTGTGAAGAATCCCTGTCGCAATGGAGCGACCTGCCAGAACACTTTGGGCAGTTATCGCTGCAGCTGCAAACCAGGCTTCTCTGGACGCAACTGTGAAACCAACATTGATGACTGCAAGCCCAGTAGGTTTCCCAGTTCTTCTCCTTTTATGTCTTGAAACCCACGCTGCAAAACACTTTTGCCGAGCTAAGTTGAATGCTCTCCCTCCCAGATCCCTGCAGCAATGGAGGCCTCTGCAAGGACGAGGTGAGCGGCTTCCTGTGCACCTGCCTGCCCGGCTTCAGGGGAACAAGGTGCGAGGAGGACATCAACGAGTGTGAGAGCAACCCGTGCAAGAACAACGCCAACTGCACTGACTGTGTCAACAGCTACACCTGTACCTGCCCGCCTGGCTTCAGTGGGATCCACTGTGAAAACAACACTCCTGACTGCACAGAGAGGTACAGAGCTCACAGGAAACAAAGCACAACATTACTATCACATAGTATCAAGAGCTTAAAGTATCATATTCAGACTCCACAGCTTTTACTTTAAGAGATAAGACACAGAGGGTGGAACAGGTTATTGTGTGTGTTTACACAGATCGGTGGGTTTGGGCATTCGTTCAGCGCAGCAGGTTCACTCTCACCCTCCTGTTATTTTAGACCCTATTTTTGTTGTCCAGTACTGCCCTCCCTGGTGGAGTATTGATTTGCACCAGCTAACTTCATCATCTCCTATTTGCAGCTATCTCAATACAAGATAAGTTGCCTAGACATTAAATTTGAGTTTTTTGCTAAAATACGAGACTAGTTTCTCTCAGCATCTTCCAAGGAACTCCCATGTGGGAAAAGTTTAAATATAAAGGAGGGCATTGCTCTAAAAAGTATTTGCTCTTTAGTTCTGTGGATAAATCAGACATGAATTTACCTGCAGCTCAAATAATGAGAGTCTTATTGATTTGCCCTCCTCCTCTCTTCTTCCTAAAAAGCTGCAGAACACACTTTACTCATTTTGGTGTATTTCATAATACTATTACTTATCTGCAGCTCCTGCTTCAATGGTGGCACCTGTGTGGACGGCATCAACACCTTCACATGTTTATGCCCAGCCGGCTTCACTGGGAGCTACTGCCAGCATGACATCAACGAGTGTGACTCCAAACCCTGTCTGAACGGCGGCACCTGCCAGGACAGCTACGGCACCTACAAGTGTACCTGTCTTCATGGCTACACCGGACTCAACTGTCAGGTAAAGAGTAGGAGGGAGAGGAGCTTGACTTAGTCTCTATTTCTTTAAGGTTTCTATTGTCTGATTAACACTGAAATATGATGATTTTAAATGCCCTTAAACTAAAGTGCAAATGACCACATCAAAGCTGACTGCAACATTTACTTTGGTTAAAACGAATAAATAAGCAGCACCCAGTCAGTGGCTGTTACATCTGATTATGTTTCTTTCAGAACTTGGTGCGTTGGTGCGACTTGTCGCCTTGTAAGAACAGCGGGACCTGCTGGCAGAGGGGCACCACCTACAGCTGTGAGTGTGAGACCGGCTGGACAGGCCTTTATTGTGACGTCCCTAGCGTTTCCTGTGAGGTGGCAGCCAAGCAGAGAGGTAAGATGGAAAGTACAGGGGTTATAAAATCACGTGATTGTGTGTGTGTGAATGTCGGTCGGTCTGCAGAGGTGTTTCATAAAGTGAGTGAGAATTAGTGTGTTGGTGAAACTGTACGTGTGTCGTTTGTGTATAGTTATATGTGTTTTTCATATGATTTCATATTGAACCTTGCGAAACAGTTCCATTCTTCTGTGCACTTTTTTTTTGCATGATCTAAATAACAACAAAGTTTTAGTTTAGTAAAATTTCCACTAACAACAGTTCCCTCTGTCTCTGTGTGTAGGAGTCAGCGTCTCCAATCTGTGTCAGAACTCGGGTCAGTGTCTGGACGCAGGAAACGTTCACTACTGCCACTGCCAGGTCGGATACACTGGGAGCTACTGTGAGGAGCAGGTGGACGAATGCACCCCGAACCCCTGCCAGAATGGAGCCACATGCACTGACTTTTTAGGCGGATACACCTGCAAGGTAACAAGCAGTGGTTTTGAATTTATATGAAAATTGAGAAAGCTAGTAAGTCAAAGCTGGAATCAAGCTGTTTTTGTTTTTTGTTGTGTGTCTTTAATTCTGTATCCAGTCCATGTTGCCTCTTAATGTGCCATTTTCAAGGTCTTTTGATATGTTTAGTTATCTTTTTATGATGGATTAAAACTTGTTTTAATAGGTTTTAAGAAACATAACTGTGTTTTGACATTTTTCTGGTGAAAATCAAACCAATCATAGAGACACTAATGATGATTTTAATATTGGTTTTCATTCCAAATGCCACTGATCTGATTAATTTACCAAACTTTATTTCACAAACTTGCACTCCTTGTTTTTTTAAAATCTCAAAGTTTACTTTTGTTTCATGAATTTGTTAAAATACCTCAGTGTAGAGCAGGAATCCTTTCAGCTGAAACAACACCAGGTACTGTAGTCTTAATGAAGAGGCCTGTTTATAAATAGAAGATTGGTTATGTTAATCTCCCCTGGAATAAAGGATCTGCTGGCCTTGGCAGGATGGAGGCCAGAAAACAGCCAGGTAAACAAAAAACATCTTTGTTTCATGTCAGACATTGATTAAATTCCCTATCTCTCTTCTCCCTCTGTCTTGGCTTCTTCTTCTTCTTCTCTCTCTCTCTCTCTCTCTCTCTCTCTCTCTCTCTCATTCCCTCTGTCTCTCAGTGCATGCCAGGCTACGTGGGGACCAACTGCTCGGACGAGATCAATGAATGCCTCTCCCAGCCGTGCCAGAACGGGGGCACCTGCATTGACCTGATCAATACCTACAAATGCTCCTGTCCCCGGGGAACCCAAGGTCAGCAGACCCCACGCACACACCTCCACACCACTCTGCCCATCCGTCCTCTCCTCCCTCTCTCCACGCTTCATTAATTAGGGCTTAACAGCACCCAGGGCATGTCTGAAAAACTCCTCCTCCCGTCTTGCCTCCATCCCTTCCTCTACTTGTCAAATACGCCATCGATTTTTCTCTCAGACATGAAGGGAGTGTGTGTTGTAGGTCAGCCTGAAGTGCCAGTGGAGTTGGGTGCATCCCAACAAAAAAAAAAAAATGTTAAAGCCTGTGACATAAAGTTAAAAGAAAGTTATTATTATTATTATTTTTTTTTTTTATGTTTATTGTCCTGCTTGTGTTTTATTTTAAAAATGTTGCAGTTTATTTGTGACCCTTTTTAAGTTTCTAATTGTATTTTTGGACATTTCAACCTTCAGGCTGTATAATATGTTAGATGTATAATGCCACACCTGCAATTTTTAATGAAAATATCCAACATTTGACAAGGTGCAGATTCATTTAAAACCAAATTTCAGGTAGATTCATATCCAAATGTTGCTGTTGTAAGAGGACACTGATCTCTGCAGTGTTTAGTAGAGTTATTGTGCAATTAAAGAAAAATGGGGAGAAAATACAAATGTGCAGCAGATAATGTTCCTTCATCCCTCAATTTAATGAAATTTAAAAAAAAAAAACAAAACAATTTAACTATGGAGTGTTTGAACTGCAGGTTTCATTTTAAAAATCTGATTTTCTTGATCTTAATTATTAATTATATTAATAATTAAGAACAAGATTAAGAGCAACAATAATGAGCCCTTATTATTTTACACTATCATTCTGCAGTTATACAGAGACAAATCAGTTATACAGGAGTCAAATGTGAGAATTTTACCCTTATGATATAAGAAGATCTTACGAAGGGGCCATCGAATGTCAGGAAATTACTCACTGAAACAGGAACAAGTGAAGCTGACGAATGCTGAGATGAGAAAATAGCACGACAAAATAGATGATTCAACATCATCACACTGGAGCTCTCGTCTAAAGTGACATCCCCTGTCCCTCTCTCCCCTACCGTACCCTCCTCAGGTGTGCACTGCGAGATCAACATCGATGACTGCAACCCGTTCACCGACCCAGTCACCAAAGAGCCGAAGTGCTTCAACAAAGGCAAGTGTGAGGATGGAGTCGGCGGCTACCACTGCATCTGCCCTGCGGGGTACGTCGGGGAGCGCTGCGAGGGAGACGTTAACGAGTGTCTGTCCAACCCATGTGACCTGCGGGGCACGCACAGCTGCATCCAGCTCACCAACAACTACCGCTGCGAGTGCCGCACCGGATACACAGGTAAACGGCTTGACGTCAGAGGGGGAAGTTGGCCTTCTTACATTTTATTCAGCATATTCTCTGATGACATTAGCTATGCCTTTTCTTTCCAAATCCCAGGGTTATTTTTCCTGTTTTTGTACAGAGCGTGGACTCGGGTCAGGAGACGTTATAGCCCAATGACGCTGTTTTTTTTAGGCCAGTGCAGATGAGTTTATTTTAATTGGGACTTTAAATAAACTTGTTAGTTCTTCCTGGTTGGCAGTTTACAATAGACACACCTTAAATCATCAAATGTGTCTTTGTCATGTCTCTATTGACATTTCTTTTCACTTAGTAGCCAGACCATACATCTATGCTTACATTATAAACTATTTCTGCAATAAGCGAATATTAGACAACTTATCAGTGTAGGACAATGTATGTGCAGCTGGCTGTAAAAGTAAATTTTATGTAAATTGTGGGAAACCTGAGGATATTTGCTTATCTTTTTTTGTATGTGACTCCTCTGTAGGTCACCGCTGCGATACGGTTTTCAATGGCTGTAAAGATAAACCTTGTCATAATGGAGGGACCTGCGCTGTAGCCAGTAACACGCCACACGGCTTCATCTGCAAATGTCCTCCTGTGAGTACACACAAACACAGTTTGTAATACAGGTGATTCATTCCCCAAGGCTGATACATACCTAACCCCACACTTTACTCGAACCTTTTCCTGAAATATAACTTTAAGCTTGTTGTAAATGTAACTTTAACCTTGTTAAGACTTCTTTTTTGCAGAGGTGAGTTTCCAGAATGCTGTGTGTAGATTTACTCCAATCCAGAGACGCACTGCATAAAAAACACTAAAACAAAACACACAATCAGTCATTAATCAGTGTTTTCATTGTTGTTGCATATTTCTATTGTCGCATTTATGTTCACATGTACATACACTGAGCAGCAGATATGTGATGTGATGTATGACACTTCATCACAATTTACATTACATAACATTTACTGATTTTATCCAAAGTGACTTACTAGGACACCATTTTACATTAAGTGGACCTACTTGCTGTGAGGGGACAATAAACATATCTAACTGCCAAATATTTTAAATATTGTGTTAAATAATAAATATTTTTGAATCTTCAAAACGGAGACAAATAGAGGTATTATTATTATTGTTAATTATTTGAAATATACATTTTAATTCATCCTAAATCAGGTATGTTTTTGTCTTTTTTTTTAAGGGCTTTACTGGTTCCACATGTGAATATGACGCCCAGGCCTGTGGCAGCCTTCACTGTCGCAATGGAGGCACCTGCATCTCCGGCCCCAAGAGTCCCAAGTGTATGTGCACCCCGTCATTCACGGGGCCCGAGTGCCAGTACGCCACCGACAGCCCCTGTAATTCAAACCCCTGCTACAATGGCGGCACATGTGAGTACACCTCAGAGGCGCCATACTACCACTGCATCTGTCCCACCAACTTCATCGGCCATCATTGCCACATCCTGGAGGGGGAGGTCACCTGCATGGTCCTGGAGTGTGAGGATCTCAAGCACAACAAGTTCTGTGACGAGAATTGCAACAACCATGCGTGCGGTTGGGACAACGGCGACTGTTCCCTGAACTTCAATGATCCGTGGAAGAACTGCTCAAATTCACTGCAGTGCTGGCGATACTTCAACAATGGAAAGTGCGATTCCCAGTGCAATAACGCCGGCTGTCTGTACGACGGCTTCGACTGCCAGAATCTGGAAGGACAGTGCAAGTTAGTGGCCTTTCCATCTAAATTTAACACGCTTCAAATTATTGTTTAAAACATTTAGTTAGCTTTGTTGAAATTTACTGATGTTGTCTGACATGCTACTGAGGAGAACATCTAGATAACGCAAACGGGCTAGTAAATAAATAAAAACAGACAACAAAATATTTTTTGTTTTTCATTTAGATTATGGAATTCATTGTTCAAAATATTTGGGTATTCATCACTTGTTCACCCCATTTTTTTAAAGGTGTTTTTCCAGTCAAAGATTTTAAATAGTTTGAAGAATAATTTTGGTTGATTGTAATTTGTAATAACATATCTGAACTTTTTATTTGTAATATTTATTGGCATCCTCCTCCCAGTGGCATGCTTTCTTTTTCATTACAAAGGAAATTCTGTTAATTTGTGTCTCTTGTTAATACAGTTTTTATCTTTGTTAAACTACAGTCCTAACTTTTGCTTCTTTTTCTGCAGCCCTCTGTATGACCAGTACTGCAAAGACCACTACGCCGACGGCCACTGTGACCAGGGCTGCAACAACGCTGGGTGCGAGTGGGACGGCTTGGACTGCGCCAATAACATGCCGGAGAAGCTGGCGGTGGGCCAGTTGGTCGTGGTGGTCTACATCATACCGGAGCAGCTCCTCAGCAACTCCTCCAGCTTTCTGCGGGAGCTGAGCCGCGTCCTCCGAACCAATGTGATATTTAGGAAGAACAGCAAGGGTGAGATGATGGTATATCCGTACTACGGGAGCGAACACGAGCTGAAGAAGTACAACGTCAAGCGCTCGGTGGACTCGTGGTCGGAAGTTCCCGGCAAGTTGCTGAACGTGGTGAAGAGGAGCCTCCATGATATGGTGGGAGGAAGCAAGAGGGAGAGGAGGGAGCTGGATCGCTTGCAGATTAAAGGGTGAGGAAGAGTATTCAAAATGTTTCCTCCACTGACTTCTTTAGCCTTTGACTTAAAATGACCCCTGGATGTGCTGTCTCTTTGCGCCGCTTTAGTTCAATTGTCCACTTGGAGGTAGACAACCGTCAGTGTTTCCAGCAGTCCACTGAGTGTTTCCAGAGCACCAACGATGCTGCAGCCTTTCTCGGGGCTTTGGCCTCCAGTGGCAAACTGGATGTTCCCTATACCATCGAAGCTGTTTTCAGTGAGTATACCTTTTATAAAGAGAAACAAAGAAAATGTATTTATAGATTTGCACAACAGATTATTGGATGCATCTTCCTTGCTTTTTCAGTCATCCACCTTTTTCTGCCCAATCTCTGAAAATCAAATATCAGATTCCTAAAACAAACATCAAGTCAGCATGTGGCATATGAGAGCAGATTTTTTCAAAGTAATCTGAACTTAAAAGATATGTTGGGTGATTTGACTCAATAATAGTCAGTAATTCCTAAAAGATCAAAACCAACATCAAATTGATCCTATGAACAATTATTGTCTGCGTTGCCAAAGCCTGATATTGTTCCTTCATCACACTGAGCCTGCACTATATTTTACTTTGACTCAGTTTCACATCCACCATCCTGCTGCTGAAAATAGAGCCTAGAGCACAAAATGTGACTTCATCTGCTACTGAACAAATCCACCATACACTTCTGTTTGAGTAGTGTTGGGCCATCAGTGACTTTAGGAAGTGATGGAC
Organism: Rachycentron canadum; assembly: GCA_038496675.1. Classification (NCBI taxonomy): domain Eukaryota; kingdom Metazoa; phylum Chordata; class Actinopteri; order Carangiformes; family Rachycentridae; genus Rachycentron; species Rachycentron canadum. The sequence goes on from CM076654.1 coordinate 3,441,746, forward strand.
CAATTATCCTTCTCTGACCATGTTGCCGCTGTGTCTCAGTTCTGGCGCTTTGCTCTATACAACAGGGAAACTAGGCCTAGCCTGGTTCAGTGCGCCTCTTGAGATCAACTGCTCACCTAAAAACCCTGACATGTCTAACTAGCACTTTAGTTGTACTTTCTTATATGATCTCCTGCACTTATTTCATGGATGTGGTACTTAATACCTCTACTGCACTGAAGCTTTAGTGATCTACCTCACTTTTTAGTAAATTTGGATAAAAGCGTCTGCCAAATAAGTTCATGAAATTTACTGTAATGAAGTCGCAAACTGTTAATGGTTAACATAATGTCGGTTTTGTTCTTTTTAAACAACAGAAGCCTAGAATATCATTGGTCTAGTCTTTTAAACTGTTTTACTTCAAACCAATAATTTTGCTTTAATGCAGATTTGAGGATCTCTGGATCACACAGCTCAAACAAGTTCAAAAACTCCGGTGATTGATTTTCATTTGAGTGCAAACCAAAACGTGGCTGCAGTTCTAGGACAAAAAAAAGTACAGATCGTGATTTGTTTACATGTAAAATGATTGTGATTTGTTGGGGAAACTGTCTAAAACATGTTTATGGTTATTTAAGGCCTGGTTTCAGTGGCTGCACATACATACTCATACACAAATGGATAAGACACGTGCTCCTTCACGCTCACACTCAAACTGAAAAGTAGCTGCTGCGCCCTCTGGTCGGGTCTTAACCCTACTGCTCTTTGATTGTGTATTTGTTATGCAGCAGTGAACAAATGCTATTGTGAATCTCATGGCCTAAACAATCAATCCTTCCCTGGTTGCGTAAATCCACTGGCTTCAGGCTCCAAAATGGTTAATTGCTGCAAATCAACTCATCCAATCCCCTACTCACACACTATAACAGTCTATCTCTGGCTCTCTCTCGCTTTCTCAGACATGTACACATATACGTCCACAGATAACACACACGCACACACACACACACACACACACACACACACACACACACTTCATCCCACAGTGTGAGGGGCTGCTGCAACCTTCACCTCACTGAATGTAATACCAGGACTTAATGCATCTCTAAGGGTTTAGGTTGGGGGAGTTTATCATTTCAAAATCGTTAGTGGAAAAAAAAAAAAGAGAAGGGGAAAAATTGATCGGGAGTGTGCTAGAAGTTGGGAGTCTTTGTTATCTCGAAAATCCTAATAAATCCTTCGTCTTTACAGCTTAAAGCGCGTGCAGTAATTTGAAGTTCATTAATCCCCCTCCTTTTTTTCTCTTAAAGAAGAAATGGTAAAGTTGTCTCCTGGTACCCTAGGTTGAAAAGGGAGAGAGGAGGTGGTGGTGTTCTTTTTTTCCCCCCTTTTTCTTTTTATCACGCCCCATCCCTTTTTTTTTCCTTTTTTGATGAAAAGTGGTTAGCAATTCTGATTATTACTGAATAGGTAGTAGAAGCTAGCTTTACAAACGGTGAGGATCGGCAGTCAGTTTCTTAGGCTTGCTGCTGCTGGTTGCGGTGTGTTTCTGGAGTGGGAACCGCGGGGCGAAGAAGAGCCACACTAGCTCTGCTCCAACGCTCAGGCTTTATCCTGGGTGTCCCGGTCTACCTTCCCGCCGGTCCACATCTGTTCCCTCGCCCTGTCGTGACCATGCTATCCCTTTTCCTACCAGGCGATGTGGACCAAAAGCTCTCATCGAACTTCTACCCAATATACTTGGTCCTGGGCGGCGTAGGGATACTGGCCTTCCTCGGAGTGGGGATGGTGGCTGCCCGAAAGCGCCGCCATGAGCATGGGCGCCTCTGGCTCCCCGAGGGCTTCAAGACCACAGAGACCAGCAAGAAGAAGAGACGTGAGCCTGTCGGAGAGGATTCAGTGGGATTAAAGTAAGTTTCCGTTTATTCACCAGTGGCGCTCGGTGTCATCAGCTACCTGTTTCCTCACGGGTCAGGTGAAGGGCTAGTTCTGAAGGACAAAATGGATGGATGGTGATCAGTCAAATTTGGGAAAGGAGGGTTTTACTTGGATCATTAATGATAATGATATAGCAGGTTTAGGTCCGCATTAATTGACTTGTAGGGGCAGAGGGGTGGGGTATGGATTTAATCAATGCTTTTGTTTTTTCGGCATTGCTGCACCATTAATGGTGAGTGGCTCAGATGAGATGGAGGCAGCAGAGTACGAGGATTTTTACTGGGTTTTCTGCTCCATCGCAGGCCACTGAAGAACACCTCAGACATTTCACTCATGGATGACACCCAGAATGAGTGGGGAGAAGAAGAGCCCTCGGATGCTAAACGCTTCAGGGTAAGAAAACAGACGAACTAACTGAGCTTTTAAGGATTTTATTATTTTTTTGTTTGTTTGTTGGTTTTACAACTGAAGCAGCAACTTCTGGAATTTTAAATGGAACTTGAAATTACTTTCATTTACATTTAAACATGAAACCTGTTTTTCATTTAACTGTTTAATTTCGTGATTTCTTGATTTGACCTCAGCCTTTCCTGCTCAGATTCAGCTGCCTAATCTCTTGCTGTCCCCGTCCTCACAGTATGACGAGCAGGCTATACTGGAGCTGGACGACCAGACTGACCACCGCCAGTGGACGCAGCAGCACCTGGACGCCGCTGACCTGCGCATCCCCTCCATCGCTCCCACTCCCCCTCAGGGTGAGATCGAGAATGACTGCATGGATGTCAACGTCCGGGGACCAGGTGGGTCGCTGAACACTTGCTTGTTGAGGAAATTAAAGGGACTTCTGTGCTCATGGACGTGGACCTAATTTTGGTTCATTTTTAGTTGGTTGTCTTCATGAAGATTGATGATTTTGATTTATCAGCAAAGCTCAAATTATATGTGAAGATACCGTGTGTATGGAATCATACACACAAAATGATTAAAGGTATAAGAAAGAAAAATGCATAATTATGCTACATAAAATGATCTTTACTTTTGTTTTTTCTCCTTCCTTGTAATCTTTCTTGGTTTGTGAAACATTGAATAGTAAACTCTCTTCATAATACTAAAGATCAAGTGAAATAATCGAGTAAATCCATTAAATTCAAGTCAAACAATCAGAAAAAGACAAATCAGTCTCTAGTGGAAGTGCTCATAACTCTGAATGTGCCATATCTTGTGAAAAGGAAAGTTTTAAAGGGTCACAAGTGAAAAAATATAACTATTTCTAGTTGCGTGTGTGTTTGTATTTGGCTTGATTCAAACATTTTCTGAGCAAATATTTCACTGTTTCCTGTGTGTGTGTGTGTTTCTGGATTGATTCATGCCTTTTCTGAGGGAACATTTCACATTTCTTGTGTGTGTGTGTGTGTGTGTGTGTGTGTGTGTGTGTGTGTGTATAATCGCGCATGTAGGAGTTGCTAAAGCCCCATGTCCTCAGGGTAAAGGATCTTCTTCAAAGCAGCCAGCTGGAAGCCAGGCGCCTGGGGGAAAACACTGATTCCTGATCAGATTAATCATTTGACCAGTAATGGGCCTCTGTTTTTTTTTTTTTTTTCTTCTATTCCACATTACAAAAACCAATGAAGGCATCAAATGCAAAAAACAAACTAATTTTTGTTATAAGTGCCAAATTCCCTGAAGAAAAGCTATGAAAAATCAAAGTAACAGGGTTAACAACTTGAGAGCACACTTTTTCCCCCGTCACGGATCGATGCACTTGAATCGACCAAATCTGCGAGATCTGGGGCTTGCTATCCTTTTGAAGAGGAGAAAACCTATCCAAGTCGACTGACTGCGCTGCCGCTCACAGTTAGATATTAATGCTTCGTTTTTGCAGCAGCCTAGCTTTAGCAAGCCCTGGCCTCTATCCCCCCAGCTTCACTTTCCTTCTGAAGCTTCTCCTGTGCAGAGGCCTTGATCAGAATCCATTATTGGAAAGAGAGAGCTGTGATGATTCAACCCAGGCAAAAGTGTCAAATCCACATTCGATTTGTTTGTTGCTTTGTTTTGATCTGCCTGACGCTTTGAAGTGCAGGCTCTTGTCTTTCTGTGGCAGTTTACTGGGCCTGTGTTGACCATGCAGTCTGTTACCTACAAGCACCTTCTTTCATATATATATATATTTACCCCTCCCTTCCTCCGCTTCTCTCTCTCCAGATGGATTCACACCCCTGATGATCGCATCCTGCAGTGGAGGAGGTTTAGAAACAGGCAATAGCGAGGAAGAGGAGGATGCCTCTGCTAACGTGATCAACGACTTCATCTACCAGGGCGCTAACCTTCACAACCAGACTGACCGTACAGGCGAAACTGCTCTCCATCTGGCTGCCCGCTACGCCCGTTCTGATGCTGCCAAACGCCTGCTGGAGGCCAGCGCTGACGCCAACATCCAGGACAACATGGGCAGGACGCCTCTGCATGCTGCCGTGGCAGCTGACGCCCAGGGGGTGTTCCAGGTGGGCTCTCATATAGCAAATTTATCTCCAAATTATTTCCTAGGTGGTATGGTTAGAGCATTTGCACTGAAATTAAAAAAGGATTAGTCAATTTATGGATCGGTCACGCTTGTTTAAGGGTTTTATCAAACAGCCATTTCCAGCTTCTGAGAAGTGATGATTTGCTGTTTTTTGTTTCTGTTCATTAGGTTTAAGACAAACGAAGCAATAGTTCCACAAAGCTGTGATGGTTTTCTGACATTTTATGGGCCCAATCTATTTAAACCCCTCATGAATATAGTTGTCAAATAATCTGTAAATTGTTGCAGACTAGAATAACCAGAGGTTAGAATTACTCAAAATCAGACACAGGGTAAATCGTACATTTATTGTATGAAATTTCCTTTAAGTCTTTCGACTCATTTTTAGCTCAAAAGGAATCACCTATTTTATGTCTTTATAGATTCTGATAAGGAACCGCGCTACAGACCTGGATGCTCGTATGCACGATGGCACTACCCCTCTGATTTTGGCTGCCAGGCTGGCAGTGGAAGGCATGGTGGAGGAGCTCATTAACTGCCATGCTGACGTCAACGCAATTGATGATTTCGGTAAAGTGTCTCTGATGTTGCCTATATGAGCTTAAAAACCATTAGCTTTTTTTATCATTATCGTTCAATAACAAACCTGTTTTTGTTTCTTCAGGTAAATCAGCCCTACATTGGGCCGCAGCAGTAAATAATGTGGAGGCTGCGATTGTGCTTCTCAAGAACGGTGCTAACAAGGATATGCAAAACAACAAGGTATTAAAACATCTCTCTTTATCCATTTTGTGCTGTAAAACAAAAGAGAAGCATCTTTCTGAAACACCATTCCTTGTGCATCTGTGAATCTTATAACGTGTTTTCTTCTTTCTCTCTGCCTCAGGAGGAAACGCCTCTTTTCTTGGCTGCCAGGGAAGGAAGCTACGAGACCGCCAAGGTCTTACTGGACCACTTTGCCAACAGAGAAATAACTGACCACATGGACCGGCTGCCCAGAGACATTGCACAGGAGAGAATGCATCATGACATTGTGCGGCTGATGGACGAGTACAACCTGGTACGAAGTCCTCCCATGCATGGAGGGTCACTCAGCACCACATTGTCACCCCCTCTTTGCTCGCCCAATGGTTACCTGGGCAGTATGAAGCAGCCCCAGCCTCAAGGTCAAGGCCAGGGCAAGAAGGCACGCAAGCCCAGCACCAAGGGCATCGGCTGCAAGGAGGGCAAAGACATGAAGTTGAAGAAGAAGAATTCCCAAGACGGGAAGCCTGGGAACCTCTTGGACAGCTCAGCTGTTCTGTCACCAGTCGACTCGTTGGAGTCTCCACATGGCTATGTCTCGGATGTGGCCTCACCACCCATGATGACCTCGCCTTTCCAGCAGTCACCATCTGTATCCCTGAACCATCTGCAGGGCATGTCCGACCCACACCTGGCTGTAAACCACATGGTGATGCCAAACAAGCAGGAGCTGGCTCGCATGCAGTTTGACCCGCTGCCTCCCCGTCTTACCCATCTACCTGTATCTGGCTCCAGTGGCCAGGGCGCCATGAATGGCCAGTGTGATTGGCTGTCCAGGATGCACGGCAACATGAGCCAGCCAGGCCAGTTCAATCCAATGAGAGGAGGCCCCGGTGGTCAGGGAGGTTTGCACCAGGGAGGCCAGCACGGGCTGATGACCTCCCTCCACAACAGTCACCCCACCACCAGCCTGTCTCAGATGATGACCTACCAGGGGATCCAGAGCACCAGGCTGGGTCCACAGCCCCACATCATGCAGCAGCAGGCTCAACAGATGCAGCAGATCCAGAACCTCCAGCAGCTCCAGCAGCAGCAGCAGCAGAGCATCCAGCTGCAGCACCAAAACTCAAACACCACCAACAGCCAGAACTTCATCAGCGGTGAGCTCAGCTCCCCAGAGCTCCAGCAGGGCACTGGCAACTCCACCATGCCCATCCACACCATCCTGCCACAGGAGACCCAGATAATGCCCTCCTCCATCAACCAATCAATGCCCAGCACCCAGTTCCTCACCCCACCATCCCAGCACAGTTATTCAGGCCCTATGGACAACACCCCAAACCATCAGGTCCAGGTGCCTGACCACCCCTTTCTGACCCCCTCCCCCGGCTCCCCCGATCAGTGGTCCAGTTCATCCCCTCATTCCAACATGTCCGACTGGTCAGAGGGCATTTCGAGTCCACCGACAAGCATGCAGTCTCAGATTGGACATATACCTGAACAGTTCAAATAAAACGTGTGTCCTTGTGCCCAGATGAGCTGCTCTATATATATATTTTTTTTATAAAAAAGGCACTCTGGAAAAAAAAAAAAGAGAAAAAGGGCAAAGCTGTAAACAAGATTTAATAGGACTTTTTATATGCTTTTATACTAACAGCAACACCTGTTTTTCATCCATTCTTTTTATTTATTAATGCCTTATTTATACGCATTGCCTGCTTACAGAAATTTCGGGGATCCATGGTGTTGGGTTGTACGCAGGACAGAGACGGTCTTTTAGAGAGTCACTTCTTTTAGTACCTTTTTCTGCAGTAAAGTCGCAGCATACACACTGGGTATTTATTTCTTTGAGGACTTTTAGGCTTTGCCCTTTTCATATGATTTCTCAGTCTTTGTTTATATTATGTTATTTTTTGTATAATCTTGTTTATAAAGAAAATCATGATTGAGGGGCATTTTATAGAACACATTTTAAGTTTCAGTGTTTTGTTGTAAGTGGGAAATTTTCTAGTCGTCTACAAGCAAGTCGCACAACGTGTCTTGTTTTATTCCCATTTTGAAATATCATGTGATTCTCATTTACACTCCCTAGAGTTGTGTACATTTCTCAAATCAACAGAACAGCATCGTCTTGTACCTCTAGATTTGATTGCATTCTTACGTAGAGATGTGGTGGAGCTCTGATTATGGTGTACAGTATACAGCCATCTTGGAGATTGGCAGTTAAGGCAGGCTTGAGTATCTGTTAGTCCTGTGTTGTTGGAGAACTGGCCCGTCGGCCACAGTATAATGTTGTTGTCCAGAGGGAAAAGGAAACTTCATATCCCCTGTCCCTCCTATTAGTTTGAGCCTATGGCTGTGTTCTTCCTTTTGTAAATATGTTATGCATTTCCTTTGTAAGCAAGATTTTGTTTAAGAAATCTGACGTCTTAAGCATGCAATTTTGATAGGTCTCGCACCAACAGCTGCCTCTAAAATATCAAACACAGCAGAATATATATATATATATATTTTGTATGTAACTGTCCCTTATGGATACATAAATTTGAACTATATACAAATAGATACAATATATTATTAGGCAATGTTTTTCTCACAAAAAAGAAAAAACATAAATTGAGGTTTTATAAATTGATATTTATTTACTGTTCTGTAACACAAAAATCCATTGAGGCAACCATGTGTGTGTTATGAAATGTTTTTGTTACACTTCAGTAAAGTGTTCACGTCAATGTTTTGTGAGACACTCCCTGGTATAGTTTGCAAATTGTTATAATTAAAAAAAAAAACATTAGGTTGTAGCGATATTGTAATATCTGTAAAATGTTTTCTTCCTCTTATAAAGTTATAATTTGCAAGAAATGTATTTTCCCCTTTTCATTTTCAATCTGTAAAAAAATCTTTCTTGTTAATAAAGGGCACTTGTGTGTCTTAAACTTAAGAGAACTGTCTTTTTTTTTTTTTTTTCCTTTAAACCAGGAGTGAATATCTTTGAAGAAGACATAGGATAAGCTGAAGAAATATAGATTTGGTACAATCATCACATGCTGAGCATCTGCAGGAGTAAATGTGAACTTTTTTATCATACATGCGCTTCATGCTGAAGCAGCAGAATCTGGTTTTACTTGGTATGTCTCCATCTAGTGGCGCAAAAATGCAATGTTTAAATATTACAGTTCACTTAAAGGTAAGACCCCACTGCCACATCTATACAAACTTGTGCATGTTGTGGAAACAAAGTAAATAAATATATTGTTGCTTGTTTTAACAATATGGCTGGTTTAACTGGTTCATATTGTGCTTTCAGCTAAATTAGTACCAACCGGTTAAAATAAAATAATCCAAGATTTTGTAGCACACTTTGTCCCAATGTACCTTTATGACAGCTTAAAAAAAAAACATAAAAACAAATACAACCAAAATTTAAAAAAAGTAGTTTTATAGTAGATTCCTATTATTTCTTAACTTATTAGTTGTTTGATCTTTAAAATGCCCTGTATTTATTTTGCAGTTATATAAAATTATATTTTTTATTTCAGAAATGACTTCAAAACTGTATCAATTATCAAAATAGCTGCCAATTAATTTTCTTTTAACAACCTAATTATTGCAGCTCCATTGAACTTTTATAATAATAATAATAATAATAATAATAATTAATAACTGTGTAATCTGGTTTGGTTTCCAAGTAAATGTTTGGATCTTTTGAGTTGATTATTTAAAAAAAAAAAAAAAAAAAAAAACTACGATTCCCATGATGCAGCAGTGGTAGCACAGTTGAGGTTCAAAGTTCAAACATTACAGTGAAAATAGGGTTCTCGCTGGCTGGCTGCTCGTGCGTTAACGGGGCAAAACAAACAACTCGGCGAGCGCTGAGCACACGAGTCGGTTGCCACCGCACCGAAAACCGGCAGAGGAAACCGAAAATGGTCCTCGGCTGATCGGCGCCCGTCCTCGCTCTGTTGTCGGCGGATTTACAGGACGACGGCTAGCTGGGTGCTAACGTTAGCACGCTAGCTTGCCAGGAGCACATAGCAACTGCTGCTAGCTAACGTCACTGGACTGGTACTCTTCACCCTCAAGACTGCAGCTATGTTCGTCCAGGAGGAGAAAATATTCGCCGGGAAAGTGTTGAAAATACACATCTGCACCATGGACGGCACGGAGTGGTTGGAGGAGGTCACGGAAGACACCACTGTTGAGAAACTGAAGGAGAAGTGCTTGAAACATGTAGGTTTTTCAGGTTGTTTGTGTCTCCCCTGTTGCTTTTTTTGTCCTGTCATTCCTCTGCCCGGGGTGTTTGCCGTCTCCCGTGCCCTCTGTGTAAACTCTCAGTGTCGGTGTCACTAGCTTTGTATTTATAGTAACTGGGTAGACTTTGCTATTTATAATTTAGCAGGTTGGCTGCCCCTGTCAGGCTAGCTGGAGCTAACAGCCCGACTCTGCCCCTTTTCTGCTCCCACTGAGAGCACACTGCTTTTCATCCTGTCTATTATTACACAGCCCATCTCTCCTCTCCTTCTATGGCCTATAGCATAAACTCCCAAGGGTTGTACAGTCATTTATGAACCGATTTTAGTTCAAACAACAAGTTGATTAAAGAATAAAAACTACTTTTCTGCAACATAAGAGATTTCATTTTAGAGCAGCAATGAGTTGTCAATTAAGATTTTCATAATGGATTAATTATGAAAGTTATGCAAGCAAACTTATCAAAACAGGGATGTTTTCAACCTGATAAATATTAAGAGTTTCTGCTTTTTTGTCTCATATGACTGTAAACTGCATTATTATTATATTAAGACCTTCTGAAGCCTTGATCTCAAGTCACAAAAACCAGGATAGATGTTTTCTTTATTATACAACCAAGCAATTAATCTCAGCTGTTATGAATTAATATTCTGATAACTAATTAATTACACATTTATCAAGCAAAATGCCTGGCATATTATGGGTTTGGCTTATTTAATGTGAGCTTGAATACTTTCAGGTTGTTGACTTTTTGACAAAAAAAAAACACAATTAGCCTCAGAAATTGTAGGGGGGAAAAAAATGACAATTAAATGAAAATGAAGATGAATAATATTTGCAGGCCATCTGTTCATTTAAGGTTTCCTGAGCTTGTTTATGTTGTGCTTGTTTTGCAGTATGTACATGGAAATCTAGAAGACCCTAAAACTCTTACCCACCATAAACTTATTCACGCTGCTACAGAAAGAGTCCTCACCGACACTAAAACTGTTGCTGATGAAAATCTCAAAGATAAAGGTACGTGATACTCTATTTGATAAGTTTTGGGATGGTGAGAAAATAAAGCTATACAGTTTTTCATGAACTCAGCGTGTTTCACGTGTAGACGTTTTGCTGCTCATAAAGAAAAGACCGCCGCCCACCCTTCCAAAGACGGCAGATGTTGGTTCAGATGAAAAGGTAAGATTATTCAACTTTTTGTATCATAAGGAAATGAAATCATGTCTTCAATGTTTGCACAACTGCCTGGTAGTAACTAACTGGCCATTGTTTATGTTGTTTTTTTGCAGAAGAAACAAGATAACAAAGCTCCAGACAAAGATGCTATCCTGAAAGCCACCGCCAACCTGTCCACACGCCACACTGACCGCACTGTTACCCAGCACAATATCAGAGATGTGAGGATCTCAGAATCATGACTTTGCCTGACAATGTTTACATTGAAATACAAATGTATAAGAAAAGAAGAAGAAGAAATTTCCCTGATGTTTAAATTTGTTGTTTCAAAGTGTTTTTTTTTTTGTTTGTTTGTTTTTTTTTGTATTGTTCCAGTTTCAGACGGAGCTCAGAAAAATCCTGGTTTCTCTCATTGAAGTGGCTCAGAAGCTCCTTGCCTTGAACCCTGATGCTGTTGAACTCTTCAAAAAGGCCAATGGTGAACTGCACAATAATATTAATTATAATAACAATAATCCTACAGTCAGCAAAGTTAGGTTAAATCAATAATACATCCGCCCATGAATGTTTCAGATCTCTTATGCTGTGAAATATTTTCGGGGTAATTGTCAGTCCTGAGCAACCAGACTTTATTAATACAAATATGAAGATAAAATGAAAATCTGGGAGTTTGAGTGTTTGTTTTACATATCGGAGCCATATTTTCATATGTACGTTTCTGGAAAAAAACAGGTCCTAACAATTGACACATTTTGCCCAGTCATTGTTGTCAGTCCCAATATATGTTGGTGCTTCTGTGTCTTACAGCGATGCTGGACGAAGATGAAGAGGATCGGGTGGATGAAACGGCCCTTCAGCAGCTCACTGAGATGGGTTTCCCTGAGAGCCGCGCCATCAAAGCTCTCCGATTGAATCAGTACGCCTGTACATTCCCAACTCAAAATGGGTCAAACTCTTTGGACCATATCTGCATCATTGTTATCAAAATCTGTATTGTTCAAAACCCAAATTATTGAGTTTGATTTGACTTTGTACAAGACTTCCACTAAATCTCACTAGTTTCCACTGTGCCTGGCTGCTTTCATCGACTCTAGACATTCTTGTGCACACCGGACTTATTTCTCACCTCATCCTTTTATTCTGCAGCATGTCAGTGACTCAGGCCATGGAGTGGCTGATCGAACACGTAGATGACCCCTCTGTAGACGCACCACTTCCAGGTCAGGACTCCTCTGGAGCAGCGGGAGCCGCAGCAGCAGCAGCAGCAGCAGCTGCCACACCAGGCCCTTCTGCCTCAGCATCAGCATCAGCATCAGCTTCCGGCCCCAACCTTCTCCGCAGCCTCTCCAGCCAGTCGAGCACAGACGAGAGCAGCAGGCAGGACGAGCTCACAGAGATCTTCAAGAGGATTCGCAGGAAACGGGAGTTCAGACCAGACTCGAGGGTGGGTTACTGTATCAGATCGGCTTTAACTATGATTTACTTTTCCAAAATATGATCTCAAAGCTCACACCTGCTGGAGTGAAGACAAGGCTACACACGTTTACCTAAATGGTAGTTTTTCCATTACACTTATTTATTATTTACACAAATCATCCAGACAGAGTAGATGCTAAACAAATAAAAGTCTGATATGCATGTGTCAGCTTATATACAGCAGAAAGCAGTACAGATTACTAAGACATTCAATATAAACCACTATTAACCTTGTGGCTACTTATTTTTTATATATAACGTTGTGTTCAGTCCTTTGTTTCCCCAGAAACTAAGAGTTCTGCTCCAGAGTATTTCCAAAAATAGAAAAATGATTAAAATCTCATCTCCCAAGAAAACATTTCCACTGTGGTTAATTGTTCTAACATAGCTGCCACCTGAGTGGTTGTAACACAATTTCAGTGCTTCTGCTTCTGTTCACAAATTGCTTTTTTTTTTTTGGTCATCAAGACACTTGCTGGGCTCCACATAAGTGTGACTGCAAATGTTGTTGTAATTAGCCTGAACACACAACCTTTGTCTATTTTTTAACAGGCTGTCATTGCATTGATGGAGATGGGCTTCGATGAAAAGGAGGTTATTGATGCTTTGAGGGTCAATAACAACCAGCAGGATGCTGCGGTATGTTTACACATCCATGATAGTCTTTGCGGTACCAGATTTGAGAAATACCTCTTTATCTTGGCTGTTTGTGATGCAGCTCACAGCTCATCAGACTTGCAAGCAGATAAATGATGCAAGTCTGATAAGATGGGCCATTTGGGACACTTTTGTCATTTTTAGCTTTATAAGTCAGACTGACTTGAATTTTTATTTGATGGTAACTAATAGTTTTTGCTTAGGCCACTGACTCTGGGCTTGTTTTAGTTTATGGGTTTGACCCACTAACTCTAAAATAATGCAGAACTTAACAATGCTGTACTGTCTGGCAACTTTATAGAGTATGCATTGGTTTCAGAGTAGCTGTGTCGTATGAAAATAAAAATTGGACACCTACCTGATTCTTATCCTCTATAAAGTTATCAATGTATTTTCAAAAACAGAAAGGGAACTTGTCATCTCACCGTGTTTTTCCCTCCTGCAGTGTGAGTGGTTGTTGGGAGACAGGAAACCTTCACCAGAAGATCTAGACAAAGGCATCGACACCAACAGCCCGCTGTTCCAAGCCATCCTGGAGAATCCAGTGGTCCAGCTGGGTCTAACCAATCCCAAGACTCTGCTAGGTACAGTCTGGTTAAATTTAGTGTAAAACCCCAGGATATTGATTTTATAAACAGACAGAAACCAACCCCTAAAGGAAATGATACAAAACTGAGTTTGTTCCAGGGGCGGGTCCCTGACACACACAGTAAGACCATTGTCTGCATATTCTGTTTGTGCAAAATATGAATCAAATGAAAATGGACACATCCATACAGAAAGAATTGGAATACATTTATTTGTCTTTGTATTCTAGGGTAGTGGAGGACCTCCTCATACAGCCTCTCTTCAAATCCACCTGTGGACACCACAGATTTGTAGTTGTTTTCATTACACTCATTACACTCGGAGAACACATAGACTTCCATGCAAAAAGAGCTGCTTTGTCTCCTGTATTTTCTTTAGAATTATTCTTTAAAATAGAGAGAGAGATAAAAATATTGGTGCACCTTCTCCACTGCCTCTCCTCTAACATCCATGTTTGTTTTCTGTGCAAGCACAGTTGGTATCCACACCATAGCCTTGAGGATACCCTCAAATGATGAAGTTTATGTCAGGCGGCATACTTGCATACTTGTAGATGTAGAATGTATAACACTGACTGTTTTGTTCCTTGATGAGAAACAAGGGCATGAGGATCAGGAAGTGGGACCATGTGTGAGAAAAATGAAGACTTTATTTAAATTTAAACACAAACTAAGAGCACTGGCTTTCAAATGAACTAAACAATAAATCAGAGTTTTCTCAACTTAATGCTTTGTACTCCAAAGAGTCAGAAAAAAGAGATAGCACCCTTCTTCACATGGTAAGGAGTCGGGTGACAAACAGCTTCTCGGCTGCCAAATGCACACAGGTCCACGCCCTGACTGGTCCCCCTCTCTACTCTGTTATACCACTGTTGATTATGAGTGGAACCGGCTCCGTGCACCCGACTGATTCCACTGGAGGAGGAGAGACAACAACCCACAACAAAGTCCATTGTCTATACCACTATACCGTCCACCAATCTCAGCTGACATTGGGAGAGGGCGGGGTACACCCTGAACAGGTTGAGAGTCTATCACAGGGCTGACATACACTGGCTAAGAAATCACCAGCAAACACAGAGCCAGCTGAGGCAGCTTGAGGGGGACAAATAGAGAAAGAGAAACCAGAAAGAGAAACTTAATTATAAATGCAATGATTTACTAACTTTACAGTCAATGTGACATTTGAGGTCCTGTACACATCTGTAGCACAGTACATTTGGTCTGGTCTTACTTCTGGTTTGGTGTTTGTTCACACTATCTAATTACATATGAACCAAGACCCGTAAAAATGAAGTCATATAAACTGACAAGTCCATTTTAGCCACTGTCGTCCTGCAGGACTAAATGGAGCCACATGGGGGAATCAGATTTCACTGACTGACATCAGGCTATAAATGCACTACTTTACCTTGTCTGTTCTGATTTATGTTCCCTGATCTCACAACGCTCTCTCAAGGAAATAACTCTTTGTGATCTTTGTTGGTCGAGGCTAAAACTGGACCTGGATAGAAACAGGGAAAAAAATGTCCTTCACTTTCTATTATGGGGGACCTGCTACAATACGCACAAGCTTTGCACACTTCTATTTAACGCAAGTGTTGACATGCATATGGTTACCAAGTGATATATATATATATTTTATTTTTTTATAGATACAGGCTACACAGATAGTGGGATTGCCTTCTTAACAGTTTGCAAGCAGTTGATCTATTAACACTTAAGGTTTTGAATTAAAGCTAAAATCAGTTCAATTTGCCATCACAAGCTCTTGTTGGTCTGTTTCGCTTTCTTTCCACAAAAGACTCACACCAGAGTCTCATTGACAGCTTTTACCAGCCCAAAACCAAAACCTACACCAGAGTTTGTGTGAACAGAGCCAAGCAGGTTCAGGTTCAATGTGAGAGCAACCTCAGAGATGTTTATTTATCTTTATGTCCTAACAAGCTGAAAGCCAGTGAGTATGAAAGACCATGGTTCTGCTTGTTTTGTTTTCTCACCAGTGTGTCTTGTGTTTGTTTGTGTGCAGCATTTGAAGACATGCTGGAGAATCCTCTGAACAGCACCCAGTGGATGAACGACCCTGAGACTGGGCCCGTCATGCTCCAAATATCCAGAATCTTCCAGACCCTCAACCGCACATAGGCCCTCTTGGTGACCCCCTTCCAACTCCCCGCACCCATCCCTGTGTGACTGTGGCAGCTTGTGTGTGTGTGTGTCTGTGTGTGTGTGTGTGAGACCATGACCATTTTGGGGGGTGTATGTGTGTGAGTGTGTGTAAGTGTGTAAATGAGTACGGCAGAGACACAAGTATTCTTTTTTGCCTTGTAAAGACAAAGCTCGAGGAGTCAAAGTATGAATTAAGATGTTATACATATAACTATTTATAACAGTACAGTAAAACACTTATACAAAACAAATGTTAACATAATTATTATTATTATTACAGTAATAATAAAAAAGAAATAAATCTATAATAATAAAAAAATTGAGATTTAGTATGTTGTTTTTACATTCTAATGAGAACAATTTATAGTTATGACAGACATGATTTATTTTATATAATTTCTCCATGTGCAAAAATGACATCAGACATCAATTTAATGTTTACAGTTCAAAGACAACAGTTTTGTATGCTTTGCAATATTTAAATATCAAATACAGTTTTGTCTGTCTCTTTAAATTGTTACATTTCATCTGTGGTGAATGTGTGGAAAGACTTCTGTCAGTATCATGTTGTTTCCTTCTCCCACTTGTCTTGTTTTCATCAAAGTATCTTCTTAAGAGGCTGGTGGTCAAAGTTCGGTGTTTGTCAAGCTCTTTGAAGATGGGCTTTCAAACACATTTACCTCTCTCTCCATTCACGCCTGTGAGGTCACTGTAAGTCAACCACCTCTCAGTGTAAAGAGGAGAACATTTGTCCTTGAGCTTCTTTGAGAATATTTGTTTGACTTTCTTGCCTTTTAGAGGAAAGCTGTACACTAAACTGTTTGTGTCTTAGTCACATTTTTACAAGAAAACAATATACTGTATTAGGCCTGTGTGTTTATTGTCAATGTGCTCTTGAATGTCATATTATCATGTTGCATTCATTTAGCACTTGTTCACTTCTATGGATATTGCTCACTGCGGCACTAAGGAAGTTAAAAGAAGGGTTTGTGATGTGTCTGGCTGTAGTGGGATGCTAAATGAAGCTGAGCCTAATCAAAAAGGCCTTTTTTTAACCTTTAATTTGAATGATGAAGATGCATGCTCACTTCACGCTATGGAGATGTAAGCATCTTTATACATGCAAAAAAATAATAATGGAATTTGAGACAGAACCACTTTAACTTTAACTTTTTTCTTTTTTTTTTTTTTTTTTTGAGAGCAAAGAACATTTATGCTGTCAAACCAAACCAAAATGTCACTATATAACCTGCCTTGTCATTAGATGTATCCATTTAAAATACCCTGTATTTCTGTGCAATAGCAAGGACTTGTGTTGACCTGTAAAGAAATATATTTGATTTGAGTGTTAGAGATGTGTGAACTGCAATGGGTAGTGTGATATATGATATTAGCCTTTGCATTGAGTACTCAAAATCTCCAGCTACAACGAGGTGAGCTTCGTCTCTCCTGGTTGTACTGAGAGTTAAAAAAAACAATATGGAGGGTGGTGTGTTTTGCCAAGGTTTTGAGTGTTTTTATTCAATATTTAAAATGTGGTATTGATGTGACTTTCTGCTCAGGGAGGCTGAGATTGTTTTTCTAAACCTGTCGTTATGGCAAACCTCTGCTCACCCTGTTCTAGTTTGGCATTTGAAAAATGGCTTTAAATAATGTCTAGAACTTTGCTTATGAATAAGAGCACCACAAGACATGGTTTCGTAAATGCAATATTTGAAAATATTTAAATGTTTTTAGAGAGAAGTGTTTGTTTGAACTATGTATATTGCATTATTTATATCAAAGCCAAACTAGTAACTTTTTTTTTTTTTATTTATAACATTTTTAGCAAACCTCAAAGCTAATCTACAAATGTGAAAAAAAAAAAATTAAATGATTCAAATGTTGTTTTTACAAACCATTATTAAATGTGCTTATGGACTGGAAGGTCACAGTGTGATTTAAAGTAACAACATGTTTGAACGGAGGAGGACTTCTACACAGTTGGAAGCCTCTCTGCACACTTTCTGCACAGCAGTGGACCTTTATCATGGCCACAGTGATCAGCTTGCTCACCACCTCCACACTTTGGCATTGGCTTACATACAAACCATCTCTCTCCCATAATATCTTGAAACAAACATTGGGAGATTGTTCGTCTTTAGGAAAAACGTCCACAGAAAATGCTGATTTCTTTCAAAATGGTCAACAGGAACAGAAACGAACAAAACAAAATGAACTTTATTGCTTAGGGACACTGAAGAATTGTTGGAGTCACAGGTTTTTGTTTTTCACTCAGCTTTCATGCAGGACTGTCCCAGGTCAACAACCTATGCAATATACTCTCACAGTCTGTTCATTCATACAGCCTCATGGCTACTGGCATCTAAATCACTATTGCATTAAAGTTATTTTTGTGGCTGTACTCTTTGGAATCTGTGTTGGTGTTTTTAAGTAACTCAAATCCACTAGCAGAGAGGTTACATGTGTAGCAGATGAATTTAGGATAGAATTGATTGTTTTGTTCGGTGAATGGGGGAATTTATCTTTCTATCTATCTTTTTGTGTCTATTACAGAGAGGGTCTGGAAGTCAAGGCTTTGCATTTAGGAAAGGAAACGGGAAGTAAATAATATATATATATATATATATAATCTTCAAGATCAGCTATCACTTCGCTCTTTTACTGCTATACAGGTACCTACCCAATAAATATATATAATATAACCTAATTGATGCATTGCCTTTGTGCAGCATATCAGTTAAATAATTCACAATCCTAAATGTCTGTATCACCATATTCAAGTGCACTTGATTTTGAACACCATCTGGTCCATCCACCATGTAGATGGTCGAACACGCATTAATGTCAATTAATTAATAACTTGAAGGTAACATTATAACCATGCAGTAGTATTGAGGCACTTATGTTCTTGAATATACAACAGTCATACAACAGAAGGTTGCTGTGGCTGCAGATTTACATACATCAGTTTTGTATTTTTATTTGGTGACACACTTAAAGTAGAATAACAACATTTATTATTTTGACTGTTGGCACTAAAACTTTGGAAATCTTTGGAAAACCAGTCAAATGTTGCACTGCATCTCACCACTAGATGACATCATTGGTCAAAATCAAGGACAACACAGGACTAAAAAGAAAAAAACATGTACACATGTTCTGAATATGCCAACGATAGCACAGACACACACACACACATCTACTTTATATTCAGTATAACTGCACTTTGGGCTTTTCCTTTCTTCTTTTACACTGGTTACTAAAGGTGTTTCTTTGGCTTGCTTTTAAAAATTATTGTGAGGTGTTTTTATTTTTAATATTACTTTATTTTACATATAGTTTTATGTCTTTGAAGATGACAGAAGTTCTTTGTCATCATTATAGTCATATAGCTTCATTTTACACTCCACTAATATCTGGTAATTTCCTTATTTGGGGATTTCTTGGATGGAACTGTGTAATTTGGTACTTATTACTGTTATTTCAGTTATTCTAGTTAGCACTTAGTTGTTTTAAGACCTATACTTCATCAATTATTTCCATACATGTTGGGATTGTGTGGTTGACAAATGTCAACTGACTAAAAGGTTGTTACCCAGGCATAAAAGTTACAACACAAGTATATTTTTTAAGCTTAAAAAAAAAAGAAGAAGTAGAAAAAAAAGAAAAGAAAATGAAAGGACAAGTGAGTGGGTGAGTTGCTGCCGGTTTGTTATTGTCAGTTATTACCAGTGCTCCTAGTAATAGTCTGGAAGGTAATCACGCATGCGCAGTCGCTGCCCTCACGCAGGCTGGGATGATAATTACATGTCTATGGGCAGAGCGCGAACACACCGCTGCTTCTTGCTGCATAGCCCGAGCCTTAAAAAAAAAAAAAAAAAAAAAACACACACAAAAAAAAAATCAGTGCGTGTGTCGTATCTAACATGAGGCGTCTAATACAGAGATAGATTTTCCTTTTTACACAGGAGAGCCTCTGTACGTCGTCTTCTTCGCGGGAAAAGCCCTCCTTTTTCCCCTGCCTGGCGTGTGTGGAAGTCTCGCCGTGGAGCGGTTGTCACACAGGCCGCGGATCGGGTCTTGTTGCTGGGAGGAGACCATTCAGACTCCCTGCTAGCATTATTAGCTGGCTATGATGCGCCGCTGCTGCTGGGGTATTTTCTACACAGCAGGCCACTGTACAGCGAGGCAGGTCCTTGGTTGATTGTTTACCCCGACGGAAGTGAAGGGCGACGTGGATATACACCACACCTTTCAAGGTAATGTGTTGCCAGCTAGCTAACGTCATTCATGGGGCCGATGAATGCGGCGCTGCTCCAAGCTAACGGTTAGCCGGTTAGTTAGCCGAGTTACATTTGCATGCATGGCCACTTAGCTAACCTCACTTTAGGCAAATGAACAGTTTGGACACCGACGGTAGTTCCCTCACCGGAGATATTATCGCAACACCAACGTGTTAACGTTTAAGAAATCAAAGCTAATGTGGATAATTAGCAATTACCTAGCTTGTCCAACAAGCCAGCATTGGGCCGTTAATGGTAACATAACGACAAGGCAGCGTTGAGGTAATGTATAACAATAACTCAACCGAGGTTAACTTTACAGACAATTAAAATCATACCTCGGGTCCTTAATGTGTTGGTGTATAGACTTGGTTTTCTTAGTCTTCATCCCATCATCATTAGTGACATTGTGGCACTGATGGCTTGGATATATTGTTGCTGTGTAGGTGATTATAAATTAGAGTTAGACACCTGTAAGTCTCACAAAATAGTAAAGTATATGTAAATAGTACAAGTAGTGGTGGGGTGGGAATAATAATGATAAGACATCAGCCCCAAGGGGGGAAGTGAGAGTGAAAATACTCCTGAGTTTGATTAAGGCACTTGTTACAAACACTAGTTTACCTGATTTAATGTCCTTTTTATATTAACCGTCAATTGCATAGAACTTTCTGAAACACAGTAACAGTGTGCTTCAAATGAGATCTGACCAAAAAAAAAAAAGACAATGATGACCCCAATTAATTAGAAAAGAGAGGTCACAGACAGATACAGATTTAAACACTTTCCCCTGAGGTAACAATGCAGGGCTTTTCCAGAGTTTGTGGGCTCTGACAGCAAATACCGTCATCTCTCATTACTTGATCTGGACAGGGAAACCACTGTCAATATTGTGCTGCATAATCTCAGCTTGTCAAGCAATATGAAGATGTCGCCAATCGGTAAGATCACTTAGCTGCTGTTTGTGGCCAAAATGTGCTTTCTGTGAGTGATTTTGGTTCAAGGATCACAATGTGCTTAATGACCAGAGAGTTTCATCTTTGTATTTGGGACTGTTTTAGGTCGCCATGGCCTCACTGTATCTTAATTTAAATACCAGATACTGCAAAGACACTCTCTCCACTCTGTCATCAAGCATGTGACATAATCACTGTGATCATTCCTGCAAGCTTGCTACTTTGGTACTTCGGTCCCTACCACAAGATGCAAGCTGTAATTAAACAATGGTAGGAAGATCAAGAGCAGCACCCAAAACAATAATTTCCCTAATAATCAACAAACCCATGGCAAGATGAGAATTTACTTAATTAATAACTGAAAAATTACTCTAATGGAGCATCCAGCTACTCAGAAGCCATGCCAAGGGGCTTTGCATCGTAGCAGATTGTGGATGGCTAATGTGCTGTTATTTGGCTGTGTCTCCACCTTTGGCTGTTCAGTATCATTGTGACTGTAACATCATGTGTATTTTTTTATTTAAAGATGGATGTTGATTTTTGTGCTGGCGGGGACAGTACCAGGAGAAAGGTGGATTTGGCTGGTGTTGCAGAAGGCGCAATGGACGTTGTACCATTGGAGATGTATGACTCCGCCAGAGCAAAGATAGCTGCCAACCTGAGGTGGCTATTTGCCAAAGCCTACGGAATTGGTAAGTAACGGAGACGATACTTAATCTACACAAATGCTTTTCTTTTTTAGACATGCAGTCATCTATAGACTTAACTGTAAGTAATATCTAAATATCTGCCATTACATACCGTAGAGAGTTTGATAAATCCTAACATAGGTCCTGCAATTTTGCAGCATATTTTCCTCATATGCTAATAGTTATTTCAGAAATTCAGATGTTGTTGGAACAATGTGTTTACTGTTGTCAACATACTGACGATCAGCAGATTGTGTAGAGCTTCAGCGGTGAAATATTGACAGCAAAAGCCCCAGAGAAAGAAATATTTGTGCATGTGTGCACTCAGGCCAACACTAATTCCCAGTTGACACTTGGCAACTGAATCCTCCCTCACTGACTCACCAGATCCTTCCATTCTTGTTGGGTGGCCAGTGAGATTGAACCCAAATCGGGTTGAGTGACAGGCACTGAGGATTAGTCTATATTTGTTAGACTGTACTCAGAGCACGGAAAATACTGATCTGCACTGCCAGTCACTCACACTCCCTGTTAAGATGGCATCAGCATTAACAACTGGGTCTTTGGGGTAGATTTGGTCTTGTCTGTAGCTGCAACAGCCAAGGATTGCACAAGTTTCGGGAATGAGATGTGTGAAATTCAGCACAGCCTTTTAAGGATTTGTTTTGTTTGGCTTTAAAACTAGCAGCCATAAAAATCCCTGCACTGCTTATCTTCTGTTATGGTTTTTTTTTTTTATAGTTTTATTCACAGGATACAGACAATAAAGTATTCACAGATTCTATTTGAACATTTTTAGTAATGTGTTGATAATTGTATTGTGAAAATAAGTGAAGGCATGTGCAACCAGATCCTAGTTTATTATTTCTGTTTTAAATGAGCACATTTAGCTAAAACTCCTTTAAAGCTCACAGTTTTTCAACTCTGTCTGAAATCAACTGTCAGGTGCTCATCTCGACATTGAAACAGACATTGTTTGCTATGATCATTCTTCCTGTTCATATTTAAAAGATCTCTTAATCTCTTTGTATTCAGAAGTTAAGATGAATCCTATTTGATGTCTCTACAAACTCAGTCAGTGTAATCAAGTGGATATATTTTGGAGCTTATAGTGTGTATAAAATGCCCTAAAATTTAGCTCATTTTCTTAAACTTGTATATAAGCAATTACAGTAAATCATACCCTAGTTAATTTAGCTATATTAATTTTAGAGTCTGTAGTTTGTGGCACTGGTGGACTTGTATTCTGATACATTGAGACGTGTTACTAAGCAGTCATATTAAGAATAAGAGTCAGTTGCCTAATACAGGTCAGTTAGGGGTTAAATAAAATTGCAACTGGTGCAGCCTGTTGTATCTTGTTGGGGCACATTGTAGTTGGAACTAGTTGTGGTTGGCTGATGATCTTGCCACTGCGTGTGCAGAAAACCCTACACCTCTTATCAGCAGCTGCAAGTTAACAGCAATTAACTGGCAGTTGTGGATGATGCAAATTTGAAATCTGAACTTGAATTATTACAGGTCTGTAGTCCAGCTTTCATGTGAGAGAGTGTTGGTCTAATTTTTGCCTGTGAGTCCTCAGTCACATAATAAATGTTTAACCTCTAAGCTCAGACATGGCAGCAGAGAGAACATCCCGACTGTTTGGCAGGTGTTTAATCATCAGCCTTCAAAAATGTTGCAGGATTAACATGGCAGCATATCGTCATTGTTTTACTGCAGGGCTGCTAGGTAACCTTTTTGATGTTCTGCAGGGTGTCTCCTTATCATAGCAGTCAAGCTTAATCGGTGGTAGCCTCAGCTATCTGATGCTCAGGCCCCATCATTCAGTGCTTTGCATGTCTGTGGTATCAATGTAGTCTCTGGTCAAATCAGCTATCATTACTTTAAAAGGCACGTACAAGCTTTCCTTTGTGTTCTGCGGTCTCTCACGTATCTGAGGTCATTACACAGATTTCCTAATGCCACCGGAGTTTAAACTAAACTAAATGGCAATGTCTAATGGTAATCCAGGTTATGGATGGAAAACTATTGTTTAATTTGCCCATTTTTCTTTTTCAGTCTGCTGTTTTGCTCTAAACCTTATTTGCTCTGAGGTTTGTTCATCATAGGCCCCAGCTAATGATGCAGGCCTAAAGATGGAGCATAACAACGTCCCTGTACAAACAATAACGATGTATCACAGATGAACTAGGGTGGAGATCCTGTTCAATTACAATAGAAAACATTTAGTTGCCTAAAAGCTTTGGCTGCCCTGAGGGAGGCGACTCTCAGGTGCAGCCACAATTCTTTTCCTCCCATGGGAACTGAATATATTATGCCATTTAGAATTTCACCCTATGGATCATACGGTGTCTGTTACATTGCTAATGCTGACTAGTTTTCTTTTTTTTTTTTTTTTACTTTGCTTGTGCCAAGACCGACAGACACAAACACTGCTGTGTAAATGGCCTTGGGGATGTATTTACAAAGAAGTGCAGTTGAGGTGCATCTGATGTGCACTCATCAGTCCTCGATCGTGCATGTCTGTTTGTGTACATGCTCTCCTGTCCTGCTACCCTCTGCATGTGCCACAGCTGCTCCCAGCCTGAGCGACAGACAGCCAGACTCATCGCCAGCAAGAGTGAGCACCTGTCACGGTTGCAGGGACATTGCTGGTTGTTGCTCTGCACTGGCCTGCCTGTGCTAATTGTGGTATGGTGATGATCCTGGTTGGCTGATAGTGCTGTAGCACATCCAGGTTCCTGTTGACAGACTCTATCCTCACACTCCACCCCATCCCAGTTTGTAAATTTTTCAGACTGGCTCTTGGTGGCAGGAGGGTGGGGGGCAGCTGCCAGACGACATCAGTGTCTGTGGAATGAAGTCAAACGTGAAGACTCGCCCCAGCCAGACCCCTTTTGTTTTCATACACAATTACTCTCACTGTTCTAATTTGTTAATATACTCAGACGCATCTCTCCAGGAATGACCCACGCTGCAGGGTGGTTTTTCACATAATAGGACACCATTTTTATTTGCACCATGTGTATGCTTACAGTACATCTACGAGGCTCGTATTGTTATTCATACAGAATACAGTACACAGTACACACGATCAGTGTGATCTGGACATTAGCAGCTGCTGAAATGAGGGTTGCATTGTTAATTATGTTATTGCCATTTCAAATCCTAATTCAGACAAGTCTTCCTATACAGTGTGGATCAGCAGGGAGGTTTGATGCAGCAAGCCAAAATTGCTAATTGCTTCCTAAGTTGCATTAGCAAATAACAAGAATGCAATAAGCCACATGAACGGTGAGGAGGGAGGATGGCAGAGACAAAATCAAATGTGAAAGAGGCAGAAAGAAGGGCAACACTCATGCTGTATAGTTTTATTTTTTAAATCAGAACATAATGGTTTTTTTAAGTACCATCTTTACAATTAATAATCACAGCAGCCACTAGTTTATACAGCTGAAACATCACCACAGCATAACACAATATAATTACAAATAAAACAACTGGAAAATCCCTTGCACCTTACTACAGCAACACCTATGATGTGAACTACACGTCCTATATATCTATATCAACCAGTATCTCATTGAGATTTTGATGTGTCTCTGTTAGGTCATGGTTCTATACTTTGTTCTTCTTTTCCACCACATTTTTGATACTTTTCGAAGTCTGGTTTGTTGCCTCTGTGCTTGTGCAGTTCAGCTTTTGTCCTTGGTTACGCTATCATCCAGAAAGGCAGCTGGAAGAAGCCGAGTTTTTGTGAGCTGGAGATTGCTGACGAGTGGCTCCCTTTATCCCCTCTGTCAGAGCAGACACTAAGAGCACATCTCATACTCACATACAGCTTATGCTGTGTTACTGGAGCTCAAAACAGATTTAATGGAACAAGGTTATTTCTATCACTGCACCATTTTGTAGAAAAGTGTGATATTGGGCAGGTTTTGTGCTTTATGTTGGACTTATTTTAAACTAATCTAAATTTGGATTGTATATGCCTCACATCAAGTGCTCCTTCATCCCTTGCCCTTATATGGCTTTGGTTTCTGATTCTGAGAATGACTTCACATCCAAAGCAACAGAATCGCTTGTATAGCCCATAGTTTTCATTTCTTTTTTGTGGCTCTAGTATTGTTTGATTAGCACAGGCCAAGCCAAATGTGTCACCTGAGAGGCCTTCTCTCACTGCAGACTCGCCTTAGCAAGGATTTGATTCCCTATGTAGTCTTTAGGGCAGTAGTCTGTGACTTACAATTGCAGATGGCCATGTTTGCTCCAAGTAAACTGAAGCTGGCATAGAACAAATATTACATGGAATGCACTTTGCTTTGTTGCATTTCTGTAGCATGTTGACTTTGTAGAAGTTTGATGGATGTAGGCTGAGGCAGACGGAGACGTTAACGCTAAATGGTGCTTGTCGGGCACCATCATTTTCCTCCTTGGCCATATAATGTATTGCTATATTGTTGTCTTCAATTCAGGTCACAATTTGAAACCTTAAGTGCACATACTACCTTGGGAGCACACGGCCATGCCACGTGATTCACCTAACTACTCTCTTCATTGCAGACCATATTCCAGAGGACTTAAGGGACCCATTCTACACAGACCAGTATGACCAGGAACACATAAAGCCACCTGTCATCCGCCTACTTCTGTCCTGTGAGCTCTACTGCCGTGTCTGCACCCTCATTCTCAAGACAGAGCAGGCAGCTTCTCTTCAGTCCCACCTGTCAGTCATCCAGGCTCTGTCCAGAAAGGGCATTTATGTCGTGGAGAGTGACGACACACCCGTCACAGAGGGAGACCTGGCCTGCGTGCCCATCAAAATGGTGAGTGCATCCACTGAAAGTTGGTAAGACTTGTTGCTAGATGCCTGGAAAAAACAGGCAGGAGTTGTTATTGATACTTGCGTTGTGACCGTTGTACCATTTTCAATCTCAGTGATCCCTTATTGAAATAGGATTCTGCCCTGGGTGAATTCAAAGGCAGGCATAGATGTTGCAGTAGCTTCTACAAAATGTAAGTTGTTTTTCTGATTGCCTGTCAGAGAAGAAGGAAACCAGGCCACCAGCTAAGTCAACTTTGCACATAACATGTAATATCCCAGCTCTTCCTGCTTCTGATACTATCTTACCACAGTGAAATCAGTGGAAGTGGCCAGTGCTGTATCCTCGTCCAGCAGTGAAATGAATCTCAGCCACAGGCATTTGAGCCCCTAGGAAGCTTCTATTTATTGTGAGGAATAACTTTAAACCCCATGGATAGGCATTATAATACACTGTGTATAAGTGAATGTTAGACATGCTTTTGCAGCTTGAAGTAGTAGAACAGATGATTTGGGTGCACTCTTATCATTTTTATGCAAAGTAATTGTGTGAGGACTTCAATGCAAAATAAGATTGAGATTAGGATTTTTGATTTGTGATGTGCTACTGTGCTGTGTCAGTGTTGTATCTAGTCTGTCAAGGGTGTCATTTAGTGACTTATCTTTACTCTAGAAAACATTTCTTTGTTATTTTTCCATGTCTGCTCTTTATGTCCATGATCAAAAAGAGATTTTTCATAATAAAGCTGGTTAGTTAACAGGTACAGTTAACAGTTCAAACTTAAGTTAAAAGACAGCTTCTCATACTAGGTCTACTGGTCTTAAGGGATTCAACTAATGATTGTTTTTGTTATCAATCAATCTGCTATTATATTGATTAATAGCCTCGTAAAATGTCAGAGTCATAGAAGTTTACACTCGTAGAAGAATAAGAAAACCAGCAATTTTACTTTGAGAAACTGGAAATGATTGTATGTCATATTGTGTGCAGTTACTAAAATTTTAGTTTAATTATAATTGATATATGGTTTCATGTTAATTCAGTTGATTTAATAAACCTAAGTTTCACAAATAAGACTAACTTATTTGTATTATTCGTCAATACAGAGACAATAAAATCTGGCATTTATAGGACCTGTCATGATGCAGGATTTTGTATAGTCTAACATTTGTTATGTTAATTTTTTGGATTATTGTGGTATTAATTGTGTCCATAGCATATAGCTGTATTGTTGCAATTATGTTCAAAATACTGTTTAAATCCAAGGACATTGCTTCAATAAGCATCCTCTCTGCTGTGGTTTTCACATGTGGGACTAACTGACACTTGTCAAAAATATCACTTTCTATCTAGTTCATGGAAGGATGGAAAAAAAGAAAATCTACAAATCCTCAATAAATGAGGCCTGTGCCCTCTCAGAACAGGCAGTTTAATCAGGGGCTTCAGTGTTAAGAGGGTTACTCTTGCGTTAATACTTCTAAGAATGGATTTTATTGTCTGTGATATTTCTCTCACCTAAATTTTTTTTTGTCAATCTGTTAAGCTCATTTGCTGAATGTTGGCACTTGAAAATCTTCCCCCTAAGTCCTCCAGTGGTCATTTTAAATGCCTTTCACACAACCATGTTCTCCCTTGTTGATGTGTTAGTTCGATTCTGGGGTAAATGGAAATCTGTTGACAAAGGTCATATTTATTTATTCAGGACACTGGTGGCATGACTCTCCTGACCCTTTCCGTGGTCATAATATGAGTGTAATACACATATACTCATAATATTTTCACAGATTGGCTCTTAAACAGGTTTAATGTCCTTTGTCTGTATCCTACATCCTCTAAGCTGTCCTGAAACAACAGTGTCATGTCACAGTGTAGTGAATGAAGTATAGAAATACCCCTCCCATCCCATGGCAATGAGATCAGTTGTCTCGCAATTTCATCAAGAGCAGGAATTAACACCAACCAGCTTGGATGATCCCAGCCATCTTCCAACCCTTTTTGTTGCCATGGAAACCAGCAACGGTGTTGAGCAGGCCTCCTCTCTGCAGGCTGACTAGTCAGGGATGTGCGTCTGCTTTTCCTGTTAGTGGCCTGACAAAATAATCCACGCAGGCCTGTGTGTAAGCAGCCAGACACAAAGCCTGGTGAGGGGATGGAAAATCCTGAGCAGGACACTGTGATAGACTGATGGACCCCCCCTCCTCCTCCCAGTTTGCTGACTTGACAAGTCGTTTCCATAGCAACTTGCATTTTCTGACTTTGTCTGTTTGGCTGTCTGCGTTTGTTTGTGTGAATGAAAGAGATCTCATACCTGCAGACGTTTCTTCTGCACCTTGTTGGGGCAACAGCTGCGGCTCCTAAAGCCTGAAGAAGCTAGCTATACTCTGGAGTCCACTTAAACTTTGTGTGTGTGTGTGTGTGTGTGTGTGTGTGTTTGTGTGCATGCTGTCTGTCTGTCAGCGTGCACCCACAGCTCAGGGCAACAGCAGCCTCTGCTCCCCATGGGTCAGCGTGCACCCACAGCTCAGGGCAACAGCAGCCTCTGCTCCCCATGGGTCCTGACGCTGTGCTGTTGAAGGGCAGAGTGAACGTTGGAGGAGAACAAAAGATTGAACAGCACATGATGCTGCTTCTGTGTGTTTATTCAGCAACACTTATTGATACTTGGGTGTTTTTGATGTTGAGTCATTTCATATTTACTGCTGATGCATTAGGTTTCAAACTTATTATGTTGTACTGTATTACATGCTTAACCCAGTCTTTTTCCATTTCTCCCCATTTGTGTGTATCACATTAAGCAAAAACAGCATAAGCATCATTTTGGCTTCATACGGCGAACAGATTAACTTCTTTTGTTGCTTCTGGTAATACTGGTCAGTTGCTGAGATCTGGGAATATAACACCATCACTGTATCGTCTGATAGGACACTATTTGATTGAAAACAATGGCCTAAACTTTCTTAATAAGATCAGAGTTTTAGTAAACCCTGGGTATCCTTTAAATGAAGGCAGGGATGCAGCAGTTGTGAACAGAGGTCTGCTCAGATCAGCTTGACAATAGCTACTGTGTAAGTGAATCAAATGACCCAGCAGAACTTGAGCAGCCTTTGGCTTCTGTTACACATAGCTCTCATCTGTTTATGTATAGACTTTCCTCTGTCTTCAATATCACAGTCAAGGTTTGTCTGGAGGTAGATCTTCACTATTGTTAAGTGTCCATGTAGGTTGTGCTGTGGAGAAAGCTCTGAATAGCTCTCATTTGTTATGTTAACCAGCCTAATCTCTGTGCACTTCCATCATCAATTGGATTAGACTAGCAGCATGTTACACAAAGCACTGAGTGAAACAAAGGCATTTATATATTTGTTCTGTAATGGATTCAGGTGCTACATTGTTGGCTGTGATGTTGTGGACTAAACAGACTTTAAACAGAATTAATTTTAGAAAATTAAGGTTGTCTACCAAATTTGGGTTTTGCCAGATGGGGACAAGTTTATTAGTATTTGTTCGGTGTTAATTCCCACCCTGGCTCTCAAGGGATCAATATTTTGGGCACCAGGTGTTTGGCCACTTCCAGTAAGGATGCCCCTGCTGGGGCTCTTGATTGCATTAGGATGTAGGGATGGGGGTGTAAGGTTGGACACCCATTGTGCTGAATCACCTTTGATTAAGACTTGGTGATTATTTAAAGCTGCACAATTGTTTAGGAACCTCCCACTGGAGCTCTGAGTTAGACAGCTCCATTTTCCATTAATCTCATTTATCCACAACCCATAGTGGCTGTTAAGTACAACAAACCACTGGTCACTATTTAGGTCTTATTTAAAAAATGACCATCAAATGATGAAGTCTTAGGCAATAGTTGGGGTATTCTTGAAACAAACAGTTTGGGGGAGTACTACTACTACTACTTTAGAAAAAAGTTAAAGTTGACAGACCTGGAGTGTCCAGCAATGTTATAGGAATACAATTCTACGTGGGTGTTAAGTGCTGCAGTACTGGTCAAGAAGTCCAGATGTGATAGTAGCAGAATCTGTAGTCAGTCTCTCTGTGGAGCCATTTACGGTGTTGCACACATTAATAGATACAGGAAGTGAAGTAGTTTTAAAGAATCAAAAAGAAAAACCTCCTGAGTTATAAGTCCTGCAGCCTCTCTCATTTGTTAACCAGGCCCACTTCTTGTCGTTCCCGTGTCAGTGTTAGAGCAATGTGGGGAGCGGAGGTTTTAGATGCTGTTTGACAATCCAGCTAACACTTAGAGAAGAAATAGGAAGGATCACAGTCTACATTGCCCTTCTTAATGTTATTTGAGTAAATCGGCTGTAGATAGCCATTTCATTTTGTTTGCCTCCAGCTTTGATTTTCATCATATTGGAAAGTGGGGGGGGGTGGAATGAAATTGAACTGTCCTCTGTCTCTCTCAACCCAGAGTGCTCACATGCCGATGATCGATGCCCTGATGATGGCCTACACAGTGGAGATGATCAGCATCGAGAAAGTGGTGGCATCCGTCAAGCGCTTCTCTACCTTCAGTGCCTCCAAGGAGCTGCCCTTCGACCTGGAGGACGCTATGGTCTTCTGGATCAACAAGGTTCTGCCACACAATCCACATATAAGAAGCATCACAGCCCATTGACTTTTTCTTAGACTGGGTTTTGCCTTTTGTTGTTGTAAACTGGGCTGGTTATGATCTGCCACTCATTCACCACTCAGCACCATGTGGGATGAGTAATATGTTTCACATTGGTGTAACAGTTGTCCACTTGTCTTCTTGAGCCCTGTACGTCACTGGTTCTCAGACATGGGCTAACAGATAGGAGTGTGGCTCAGGCTCATGTTGCACTCATCTTTCAATGAGTTGAAGTCCTGAGGCAATAAAAGCCATGACGCAGTGTATCCATGAATCATCATGTTGTCTCGCACCATCATTATCTGGGAAAAGGAAAGTGTGTGTTGTTAATGGAGGGAATCTTTTGTTGGTTAATCTGTCAATAATGTTGATTCATCTACTGTTTAGCTTATAATGTCAGAAAACACTGATAATTATTGGATTGATATTGTTGAAAAACCCACAGATAATGACTATATCAAGCTGAGAAAGGAAGACAGTTAGACTTGGCAAAAGATTATTTTGATAAATTACAACGATTAAGCAGTTTCATTGCATGCATATCATGCATTTGTAGCTAGATACTTAGAAGGAAATAAGAAATTATCCATTAAGTTAATTTCTTGAGTTTTTTTTTAATAAGAAACCCCAAGAAACTAATTTTTGCCTCATGTACATCGTGACTCATTCATTAAGCCAGTTTCTATTACACACTGTTGCATTGATACAGCAACTTCTCCACCTCAGGTAACTGTATTATTTGTCTTATTTCAGATATTACAAGAATTTGTGTTCAGTAAATGAAACAGGTGGTTAAAACTCACCTACAGGCACATAAACGAAAGAAGGGAAAAACAAAACCCAAACAATTAAAACAACTAAAACAAACAGAAAAAAGCCTGACAGAAATCAATTTGCTGACCTGCTGCACGTGTGGACAGATTTACACTAACCAGGTTAAATAACTTTGATTATCTGCATAACCTGGTTTCTCTGAGTGACCTCGTTTCTTGAGCACATGTAAATGTACTGAATCTGTCGTTACTTATTTTCAGTTGAACATGAAGATGAGGGAGATTACAGAGAGGGAGCACAAAGTCAAGCACCACCCGCTGGAGTCCCCCAGCCACCAAAAGGTAAAACTACTCGCAGGGTCTTGTAGTTTTTTAACCTAAAATACCTGACCAAAACACATTCCTGCTAGCAGCTCCAACATTTAAATTTTTCATTTTATTTGAAACCTCATGAAATCTTAATCCAGGTGGATGTCAGTGAAAATGTGGTTCAAGGCTACAGGAATGTTTCTCCCTAATTGGAGTTGTTCTGACCCTGCACTCTTTTTCTGTTTAAACCGGAAGCAGATCCAATCCTTTTGTCTGTGACCTCTGACCTGTTAATCTTTCTGCTCCTGTTCCTCATCTGTCCCTCCCTCCCCTCTCTTATCCCTGCAAACTGGATAGTCTCCCTCCAAATGGTATTGGAAACTAGTCCCTGTAAGTTGGATGCCAGTCCTCCCCCCATAACCCCATTTTCTTCCTCCTCTCCCCCTTGCACGCATAGTTCTGTGTTGATGTGCGCGCACACTCCACCATGGCTCATTCAAGCTCATTCTTTGCTGCTTGTAGCCAATGTGTCAGCAAGGGGGAGATTGCTGACAATTATTTTATTTTATTTATTTTTTTTGTTGTTGTTTCCCTTTTTATTTCCCCCTGTGGCAAATATGTCACACAGGTCTAAGGTCAATATAACCTTTGTCAAGTGTTCAAAAGGTATTCCTTTAGTTACGCTTTGTTTGCTATCTCATTTCAAGCTCAAGTAGGTCATGTGGATAGACGCTGTGCGTGTGCGTGCGTGTGAGCGCGTGTGTGTGGTATTTGCTTGCCCATTGAGAATAAAAGCCAAACCATGCCTACACCTCTCCTTTGCTTTGCAGACCCATCCCTGGCCACCTCCCCTCACTGATCTGCTTTGTCATTTCCCCTTCAGTCTCTCTCTTCTGCTCTCACACACCGTTTCCTCTGCCCACAGTCTCCTCTGACAGTATCTCTGCTCTGTGTGTGTGTGTGTGTGTGTGTGTGTGTGTGTGTGTGTGTGTGTGTNGTGTGTGTGTGTGTGTGTGTGTGTGTGTGTGTGTGTGTGTGTGTGTGTGTGTGTGTGAGAGAGCCTGATGTCGCGCACGATCTGGCCCACTGCATGCTGGAGCCAGAGGAGCTCTCTGAAGTGGTACAGTGTTTCCTCCTAATCAGGAGAAGTCTCACTTATGTAGAGCTTGTTTTGTGATGAGACCTTCTTTTTTGGTTTAGTTTCACCTGTTACTTGTGTCAAAAGCTGCCTGACTACAGTTGCTATAGTTTTGTGGAATATCCTCCAAATAGATGTAGTGACATAAATATTAAGTACAGTTTTATGTTTAGATTGGTTTATTTCTTGCTGCTCTCACTGTTTTGTGTTCTACGTCGTCTGTTTAAATAGTGTGTAGTTTCTCCTTGTATTTGTACTCGTACCTGGGATTGGCATGTTTTATCAGGCTTTTAAGGACTAGTACTATATTTACTTTATTAATGGGTTTAATTGTTTTTGTTTTAAAATAACCTCCCTGACCACATTGTCAGGCACATGTTTTACAATCTAATGCAACAGTTCTGCCATATATTAGGGATCAACCTGCCTGATTAGTGGGCCTAAAATTTAAGTCATTAAATCAGCAAGATAATTTTCATATTATTTGACACCAATAAATGATAAGTAAGTTAATTTAAAATGCACGACTTTCACTCTGATGTAGCCTCCTGTCCCTGTCTGTAGTCACCACTTTGTGGTCTGGAGCCATGTACCGGCCACAGAAGCATCACAAGCAATAGCCTATCAACGACGAAGGCTTCTGTACACAGACAGACACCGACTGGAGCAGCTCCAGTTAGTTTGTGGAGCTGAACATCGAAGGCAAGACATCAGACATCACTGGAGTTATAACATCATAATCCTCTACACTGGAGTTACAACAACTCAGTCTCATGAATGAGTTTATTTGTTGGCCCAAGACACAATGAGCAATCGAGAGAAGCTAGCACTAATGGCTAAGACAAAGTCATTAGCTGCTCTGAATCGTGTGTAGACAACTTCTGAATTAGTCACTTCAAGGAGCAGAGAGCTCTGAGAGCTGCACTTTGCAGCCTGTGCATACAACTTATGATTTCAAATACGCTAAAACGAATGTAGTCTAACACATGTGGCACCATTAAGCTACAAAAATCAAATGTTCTTTCTCAAAACCCTCATTGCAGATGGTTAAATTTTTTTTGGGTTAATTTTTACTGCAAATGCATTTTGGTTCGTAACATAACCAGCCACTAAACCAATAAACTAAACTGCAAATTAAAATATAGTAGACGCTTCAATTAAATTTGGAAGCTGAAGTGATACCTGTCAACAGACATTGTCAATCCAAATTGAACATGAATATCTCTGTAAAGGCTCAGCTGTATTGAATAGCATTAGATTGTACAGGTGTACCTAATGAAGTGGCCATGTAGTGTATGTTGGACTCTTGGTGGGTTTCTTCTAAAGATATTCTCCATTGTGGTGCAGGGTAAATCCAATCTGCTTTACTAAATAACTTTGATTAATTGCCTTCAAGCCTCTTTCATTAGTGCCACAGAGGATGTCAGATTGATTAGTCATTGCATAGGGAGAGGTGTTCCCACTGTAAGGTGAATATTTGTAAGTCATGCAGAAGCATTTGGCGATACAAGCAGCAGTACCAGTCAGTACAGACTCCTTTGGCGTTATCTGCAATCTAAATTTATATTGTTCCAAATCATCAGTAAGTACAGTTCATGCCTGTGTAGAGTCTGTTTAACTAGTTTGTGCTTGAATGAAATTTGGAAGCTGCAATAAGTAGTGAAAATGCCCATCCTTGTCAGCTGTAGAGAGCATGTGTCCTAAACTAATGCATCTGGGGTGAGTGAGTTTCTGTACCAGCCACACACTCATTTCCCATAAGTGGGCCAGTGATTACCCCAGTTTCTGTCCCAGTCAGCTGCTTCACGTTGCCTGGGTTGACTGGGCTCCACCGCTGGCTGCCTTCCTCGTTAAAGCCGGGAGAAAGGCTGACCATCTTCTCTGTGTTGTTCATATCGCTGCTCTAACACTTTCACCTCCATCTCCTCACAGTTAACTTGGTCTTCAGGGTTCTCCCTAAACTGGGTGGTTACATTAAACCTGCTCTTGGATCATATTAATAAAACCAAAAATTAAAACTGTTTGCTTTGAAACTCCTGGGGAGAACCTTGATCTGATTCTTAAATGAGTTGGCCAGAGCATTAACTGTCATTTCTTGGTAGTACCATGGTGGGGTGTGTTGCTGCTGTGGCTTTTCTTCTCATAAAACCATCACCCTCTACCCCTCTGGTGGTTAGGTGCGGTATCGTCGGGAGCATGCTTCAGGCCGGCAGCTGCCCTTCTTCCCACTGCTGGAAGACCTGATGAGGGATGTTTGTGACGGCGCTGCACTGCTCACCGTGGTCCACTACTACTGCCCAGACCTCATGAAACTGGAGGGTATGCTGTGTTTTCAGAAACATGCTCTCGTTCAATAGCTACATCACACCATCGAGCTTTCTTTGCTAATGTTGAATTTAATATCTATGTGTGAGACTATTTGTGGCTCTTGCACATTGCAGTGTGACATTTATAGTCAGGTCATTGAGTTGTGCCCTGGTCTGACCTGCTCTCTGCCCGCCCGATCAGATATTTGCCTGAAGGAAGTGCCCTCCATTGCTGACAGCCTGTACAACATCCAGCTACTCAGAGAGTTCGCCAACGAGTATTTGAACAAAAGTTTCTATCTGACAACGGAGGACATGCTCTACTCACCACTGGTGCTGAAGGTACACAAACGAACATACTGTGTTTTCATAAACATTTGCAATAAAATTGACATTCAACCCAGTAGTTCATGTCAGAAGTCTGCATTCAAGTTGATGCTTTTTCTTTGTTTTGTTTTTTGCTCTCCATGTAGCACAATGTGATGGTGTTTATTGCTGAACTCTTCTGGTGGTTTGAGACTGTCAAGCCAGAGTTTGTCCAACCCAGAGACCTGCAAGAGTTTAAAGATGGTAAGCACCACAGTGATGGTGAAGATGACATCAGTGAAGGCTTTGTAGAAATTAGGTATTTATAGACAAAATATTAATTGGCTCATCAATAAAATAATTGGCAGATTATTCAATTAAGACAATAATCATTAGTTACAGCCCTAATTATAGGAAATTTAATTTAAATGTCAGTTTTTTTACACCTTACCTGTATTAATCTGTATTTTGGTCATGATTAGAAATACAACCCAGTCCCTGCCCCCCCCTTTTCTTGTGACAGTGAACCTCAGTCACTGCCTGTTTTTTCATGATCAACTTCTCATCTCCTTGTTCTTCCTTCAGCTCGAGCCATAGCTCAGCCGAAGAGTGCCCGTCCATCAGTGCCCATCTCCAACGCCACCAAGCGCAGCTTCCTGGCGAGCCCTGGCGTGGCCGATAACCAGAGCAGCCCTGAAGTCTGTAACAGGTACTTCCTGCACCCTGAAGACTCTGACCCCCTGTAAGTCTTCTCTCGCTTTCCTTCTCATTCCACCTCATCATGATCCTGTCTGCTAACCAGTTACAGTAACCCTACGAGGATGGGTAGATATGCAGCCATGTCTGTTTTTCATTTTCATGTGCCCTTCACCTCTAA
The DNA here is from genome assembly GCA_038496675.1 of Rachycentron canadum. Lineage (NCBI taxonomy): Eukaryota > Metazoa > Chordata > Actinopteri > Carangiformes > Rachycentridae > Rachycentron > Rachycentron canadum. The sequence goes on from CM076654.1 coordinate 3,478,337, forward strand.
TCCTTCCTCATCTCCTGCACCAAAGTGAATAATAATAATGTGCACAGAGTAAAGCTGATTTTAGTACGTCCTCTGTCTGTGTGTGCTTATTAGTGATTTGTGTGAGCTGTGTGAGTAAAGGTTAGTTATTTGAGAAGATTCCATTGAACTGTCAGTTGAAATTTATCATGTTGTTTTCTTGTCTGATATGTGTTAAATTTCTTGGCTCTCACTGTGTGTGCAGATGGTATTTGGTTGGCAGAACATGTGTTTCTTTGTCTTGGGTGTGACCTGTGCACTGGGAAGAGCCACTGAAGTGTTTGTGCCAATCTGGGCTACAAGTGCTACACGGTGGACTATACGTAGCTTTGACGAGGTGTTAAAATGTTGATTTCTGGTTTCTCTTGTTTTTTGGCTTTTAGTAAAGGGGGTCCAACCTTCAGTCCTTCCCACCCACTTCTGCCCCTGAGACAGAGGCAGCAGAAGCAGCAAGGAGAGGATTGTTCAGGTAAAGAAAACACACACATATCTTCAGATTCTACATATTTGCCAGCATAAGATACAGATCAAGCAACGTGTCTAGATATTGTGCTCATGAGCGGCATGGTTCACCTCCTGATTGCTCGTGTGTTTAGGTCTGAGAAACCGTTCAAACTCTCTGACTCAGATGGATGGACAACCCCGAGGCTCTGTTGTTGCGTGGCCTGACAAGAGGCAGAGGTATCTGAAAATAACGTGAAAGCACAAATGTGCTCATTTAACAGATTTCGAAACCTTTTTTTTTTTCTTTTTTTTTTCTTTTAAATATGCAATTCTCAATATTGATATGTCAAAAATGATGGAATAATGGAGATGATCCTTGTCCAGACAGTGCGTAAGAGGAAATAAATGCATATGTATAGTCTGAGTTTTTAAAATGCGATTATTCCCATTCTCTGTTTCTGCAGACCACTGTCCACACTGAGCCCCTACATGTTGCATTCAGCCACAGACAGCGATGCAGACATGGCCTCTGGTGACAGTGTGAGTCTGGCTCGCTCCATAAGTAAGGACAGCCTGGCGTCCAACGTCATCAACGTCACACCCAAACACCAGACTTCACTCCACCAGCCCTCCCAGGCTGCCATGCGCAGAGTCAACGGCCACGGCCTGCTCGGCAATGTCAACACTGAAGGGGAGGAAGAGCCTCTGGTGGCGGCCTCGAGGACTGATGCTTCCGCCACTCCCAAATGGGTGGAAGGGACACAAGCAACTGCCACAATGGGATCCAAACCTTCCACTGAGTCCAAACCTGCACCAGATAGCTTTTACCTAGAACCACTGATGCCTGCCGTGCTCAAAACGGCTAAAGAAAAGTCTGTATGCCTAAACAAGGAGGAGGAGAGTGGTGAAGGGCCCCGCTCCTCAGGAAGGGGCTCTTTACGCCGAGGAGATGGATCTACATCAGCTGTTCGTAGGAAAGCACCCTGCACCCTAAACCAAACCTTTACTCCTCCAGGTGAGGAAGCAGACTTATCAGAGGAGCCTCCCCAGGGTCAGCCAGGTTTCAGGCCCACTGCCACTAGCAGTGTGGATCCCTCGGCCAGAGAGGCAGTCGGGGGTTTCTACCTGCATTCAGATTCTGAAGAACCAAAGTCTGGCCAGGGCTTAGACGCTGAGCTGGAAGACCTAGATGAGGAGGAGGAGGATTTGGATGAAGCAATTACCACTAAAGACCCCAACTGGTCCAGGAAAGCATTCAATGAGGAAGAAGAAGAAGAAGAAGAAGAATCAGCCAAACTCCAAGAGGATATGAATGTGAAAGAGCACGAGGACAAAGATATGAATGGCGGCAGTGGTTGTTCCAGCCCCTGTCTCAGTGCCCACTCCCAGGCCAGCAGCATGGCCAGTGGCAGCGTGCGCATGACCTCCTTCGCAGAGCGCAAAGCCCAGCAACAGCGCTTCGGCAGCAACCATGACCTACGCTCCAGTGCCTCAAGCTCCCAAAGGACCACCCCAGATGGATCAGAGAGCAGCGGGCCCCTGGCCTCCTCCTGGAGGCTGAAAAGAGACCAGAGCCCCTCCTCACCCATGGGAGGATGCAATCGTACAGGGGATGGAAGCGGTGGCGCTCATGTGCTGGCTTCTGAAATTGTCCAGCTACGAATGCAGTTAGAGGAGAAGCGACGTGCCATTGAGCACCAGAAGAAGAAGATGGAAGTGCTGTCGGCGAGGCAGAGGCAGAAGCTGGGAAAGGCAGCTTTCCTGCACATTGTAAAGAAAGGTGGAGGCAAGAGTGACACATTACCCAACCCACTTAAAGCTGACATCTCTAAAGACGAGCTCAATGGAGAGAAAGGGCCGTCAAGTAAAGATGATATGTGTGTTGATGCCCTGAGGGGGAACAAAGAGGTGGAGGGAACCACCCCGCCAGGTGCCTTAGAAGCAGACAAGAAGGGTAACAGTGGCAGCTTCTATCTAGAAGAAGAACTGGATCTGAATGAGTGCAGCCGCTCCATCGAGCTGCTGAACGAAGCCATCGGCAGCATCCAGCAGCAGATGATGCAGCTGTCGCTGCAGCAGGAGATGCTGATGAAACAGAATGTACAGTCCCCCCCTGGTGCAGCTCCACCTCCTCCTCTCACCACTGACAAAAACAGTGATTCTAAGGCGGGGGCAAGCTTTCATTATGTGGAGCACCTCTCCAGCACTGGCACCGCCCCCGCCAGGAAACCCCCCAAGCTGAGCTCAGGCCGCAGCTCCAGGTCCAAACCATCAGAACTAAAAATAGCCAAGGAGCAAAGCCGACAGGCCTCCAGGACCCTCACCCCCACCCAGAGCGGGTCAGAGACATTATCGCATCCGAGGCATTTATCTGGGGGCAGGTCCCCCAGGGTCGAGCAGCCAGACAGCCCCAAAAATCCCATATCAGGAGAGACAATCGACAGGCCCGGCTCTGGCCACGTTCGGAGCGCCACCTTCCGGCTTCACGACGAGGCAAACATTCGCCTGCCGACCCGAGTGGACCTGACAGCGGTGGCTGCCACAGAAGTGTCCTTCGACGAGTGCCTGTCCAGCACCGCGAGAGAGTCTGAGCTCAATTCTTCAGACGGTTCAGGGAAAGAGAATATACCATCGGAGGAGGTGCAGCGCAGCAAAACCCACCTGATCGAGGTTGATCTGTCAGATCTGAAAGCTCCTGAGGAAGAGGAGGCCGCTGAGGACAGAACAACAGAAGGAGGAGACGCAGAGCAGAAGTCAGTCATGGGCTTCTTCTTCAAGGTAATGAAAAGGGAAACATTTATTCATTTGTGTACTTAATCTGAAATTTTGTCAAATATACATTTCAATTCACTATGTGATGAAATTGCCTTTTTTGTCTATCAACCCAAAATGAAATATTTAATCCACCTTTGGATGATTAATAGATTGATTCCTTATGATTGATGACCTCAGAACTAAATGATTATCCATCGTACTTCCCCATGTTCCAGGATGAGCAGAAGGCAGAGGATGAACTTGCTAAGAAACGAGCAGCGTTCTTGCTGAAGCAGCAGAAGAAAGCTGAAGAGGCTCGACTCCGTAAACAACACCTAGAAGCCGAATCTGAGCTGAAACGAGACGAAGCAAGGTACCTAATTTAACGTTGATATTAGGATTCGTAAATTGTTCCACCAAATAGAAGCTAACAACCAGGCGTTTGGTTTCAATACCAGACGGAAGGCTGAGGAGGACCGGCTGCGTAAAGAGGAGGAGAAGACGCGGCGGGAGCTGATAAAGCAGGAGTATCTGCGGAGGAAGCAGCAGGAGATGTTTGAGGAGCAGGGCCTCGTGAAGCCCAAAACCCCCAAACCGAAGCAGAAACACAGACCCAAGTCTGTCTTCAGAGAGGAGTCCTCCAGCGAAAGTTTCTCCAAGTGCTCTTCCACACGTAAGATCCATGCATCACCAGTTTGACATTAGCTTTTCCAACTGACTGGCAGTTGTTTTCTCTTTTCATCAGTAGTATTGAATTCGCTATGAACATAAAACCCTGATTTGTGTGTGAGTGAAACTATGGTGAGCTTGATGTGCAGGATTTTTCATATTCAGTGACATTATTGACTCTTATTAAATAGATTCAGTACAAGGACGGCTGTGGCTCAGGGGGCAGAGTGGGTGGCCCATGAATAAGAAAGTCACGGTTTTGATCCCTGGCTCCTCTCATCCACATATCGTGTCCACAAGTGTGAACTCTAAACTGCCTCTGATGGCTGTTATTGTGCAAGTGTGGGTACCAGTAGTAGATGAGCTGTCTGAGCTGTAATAGAAAACGCTGTACGAATGTGTGTGTGTGTGTGTGTGTGTGTGTGTGTGTGTGTGTGTGTGTGAGAATGCTGATTGTAAAGCGCTTTGTTGTGTTTACACTGATCAGGAGTAGCTCTCTGAATTTCATTGAATATTTTCTACCATAACAATAAAAGCTTCTATTGATCTTGTTTGTCCACTAAAGTCATCAGTGTGTATTTAGCAGTTGCTTCTAAAATTTGCGAACAAACACCTTTTCCAAAAAGGTTTTAAAATGTCTTCTTTGTTTCCTAGCTGACAACCTGAGCAACGCCCAGTCAGGCTCCAGTCTGTCTCTGGCCTCGGCCGCAACCAACGAGGCTGACAGCGTCAACTCTGGAGGAGCCGGTTCCCAGCGGTGAGATACTCAAGCTGCTCAGTGTTTTTGTTTTTTTTTATTTACTTGTGAGCTTGTGCTGAAGTCATTTCCTTTTACATTTTGCAGTATTTATGTATGTATGACATGTATGATGTCATTATATATCATTATATATACGTGTGTGAGATTATTCCTCCTTCCGTTGTGTCCTCCAGCTGCGACTCTGTGGAGTCCTTTCCAGGAAGCCGTAACAACAGTCGAACTGCAGAGAGAGACTGGGACAACGGCTCCACTGCATCTTCCATCACTTCCATGGCTGAATATACTGGTTAGTGTACAGAAAGTCATTATAGTGCTGTTTTCCAATGACAGGAGCCCTGTAGTTGTGTGTTCAGTTATTAAATGATCAGTTGTTTGTCAGACTTTGCAGAACACAATGAATGGATAGCAGTTACCTGACTGACCTGAAGTGACAGCTGCACAATGCCTTGCAATTAATTTATAGTCATCCGACTCATTATTTTCTCTCTTGTTATGTGTTGCACAGTTCTCATGTTGTTTAACCGGCTTTCCACCTTTAGGTCCCAAACTATTCAAGGAGCCCAGCGCCAAGTCAAACAAGCCAATCATCCATAATGCAATCTCCCACTGCTGCTTGGCTGGCAAGGTCAACGAGCCCCAGAAGAACCAGATCCTAGAGGTATGCAGTGTCTGCTGCGTCACGTTAGGAGTTGTGTTGTTCACCTGCCTGTGAAAAGTCACTGTGGTCAAAAAGTCTTTTGAATAACACTTTTTCAGTTTCATGGCTTTAAAAGAAGTGTCAGTGATACTTAGAACTAAGAAATAATTCATTCCAGAAGCTCAGAGAAGGCAAGTGGATGTTTTTATGTACATTTTACACTTTTAGCCAAAAGAAAGAAATGAGTGTGTTGTCAAGTTGTTCCAGAACTTGACAACACACAAAAATAACTAACCCTAACCTATGAGTGGATAAATAGGCTTTTGGTCTCTTTTAGACTGGAGTAGTGGTGCACTTCAGCCTCTTGAGGCCAAAGGCGGTATTACAAAAACAAAAACTTCAAACTGATGTTGTTTTTTCGTTTTCCTTATAGAGCTGCCTTTTTTTTTTTTTTTTTTTTTTTTTTTCACATCCACTTGTGTCCAAAATGAAAATGAAAATCTTGTTCACTGGCTTTGGCAGGTAAAAACGTCCATAATTAATTTGATCGATTAGTCCAGTGACAAAAGAAAAAAGCAAACTATTTTGATAAATGGTTTATTCATTTGAATATTTTTTTTTAAGTAGTATAAAAAAAGTTTTACTTTGTCATATTAGATATATTATAGACAGATATAGATATGAGAGAAATATATGACATATCTAAATGAATATTTAGGACATTTTTTGACATCACACACAACACGATCAGGGACTCGCTCTAATCAAATCTGCTTTTGTGATTATCTAAATATCCATCCATTCATTATCTATATCGCTTATCCATTCAGGGTCGTGGGGGCTGGAGCCAATCCTCATCTCAATTTCTAATCTTAAAATATAAAATGTCAGCCAATTTTTTTTCAAATACAAATGTATATTTATTTGTTTAAATTGATTTTTACATTAAAATCAGGACAAGTTCTTGCTGGTTTTGCTCATTAGTTTTTATAATTTGAGTCGGTCCTGCACCTAAAACCCTGCTGTTTAAATGTTTCCGTGCCACTTGTCAGCCATATTAACAACTGTTTTCTGGCTCCTTCGTGACCAGGAGTTGGAGAAGTCCGAGTCCAACCACCTGATGATCCTGTTTCGCGACGGCGGCTGTCAGTTCAGGGCGCTCTACTCGTACTTCCCCGACACCGAGGAGATACAGAAGCTGACGGGAACCGGCCCCAAGAGCATCAGCAAGAAGATGATCGACAAGCTGTACAAGTACAGCTCGGACCGGAAGCAGTTCACCGTCATTCCTGCCAAGACTGTGTCAGTCAGCGTGGACGCCCTGACCATCCACAACCACCTGTGGCAGGCCAAGAGAAGCGCTGTGCCAAAGAAAAGTGTAAAATAGCAGGCTGAATTTTTAACCCTCTATCATCCAAATCATCTTCTCCCCATCTTGCTTGTGTCCTGAATAGACTGCATCAACGCTCACAGCCAAGCTCGCCGCCATGCTCGGTCTGGAAACCTACTCAGGAGAGGCCACGTCTATGAGCGTGTGGTCATGTGTAGGTGGACCAAGACAGAAACAAGGGAAAAGGTGTGTATGTTTGTGTGTTTGTGTCACAGGTGGTCTGAGGAACTGGTGCTTGCAACAAAAAGAGGAATGTCGGCTGAATCTGCTTCTTCTCCCTGTGATCTCAGTGCGATCTGTTTGGGTTTTCTTTTTGGTCCGGCTCCGTTTTTCTGCGACAACCACGACTCAAGCATGTGGCGATTTTCTTTCTCTCTGTCTCTCTAGAATGTGGTGGATGTTCATTTTTACATGAAATATTTATTAGTTCAGCACTGTCATGGTCAGGAGCTCAGCTGCAGCACTAAAATCCTTCCTTCACCTCTCCTTTGGACCGATTTTGGGGGGTGGGGGCATCCGAGGACTTCTGTCGCTCTTTTCTGAAAATCCGAACCTTCGTGCGACCCTTTAGGACGTTGGGGCGGCTCTGCTCTGCCGTCCCAACGGAAACAACAATCTCCTCCTGCGTGGCATCTGTCGAATCTGTCGAATCAGGCTGGCATTACCGAGTTTTGCCTCACCAGGGATCTCCAAAAAAAACCTGCTGCTCTGAACTGTCTTCTTCTTTTTGTCGCGGTGGGGGGAGCTCCTCAGGTCCCCCTCAGACATCCGTTGGCCTTTCACGCATCGTGGTACTATCGTCTATTTATTCAATCGCTTTTTAAACAAGGCGCTGATCGTGTAGCACTGGATATGTGTATTAAAAAGAAAAATTGTGAACGACGGTGATTTTAAATACTGTTGTTGGAGCATCCTTTTTCCCGAGGGTGTGTTAAGAGGGTGAATGATAGGCTTTGGTACAGAAATGATGCTTTTTTTTTTGTTTGTTTGTTTTAGCTTTTTTTTTAAATTATAATAATTAAAGCAACGTGGTTAGAGTTTGAGCTGATGTTATGTGTTTTCATCATAACGGGAATTCTCTGATGTTTAGAGCTTAGTTGTGTTTTCTCTCCACTGGACACTCTTGAATTGTCCTGTATAAAGGTGCACTCATGAACACATGTCGACGGCTTCTTTCATGCAACGTAACCCACTCCTCTTCCTCCTCCTCTTCCCCTTCTCCCCCTTGTGTGTTTTTGTCCCATCTTTAACCACGAGAGCGGCGCGCTCACACACACACACACACAAAACAAACACACACACACACACACTCTTGTTGTGAAGAGTGTTTTCGTGCTGCTCTGTAACCAGTTCGAATGACAGTATTTGATATATTCGCCAAGGGGTTTCTGTGTGTGGGCGGGTTGGGGGTGGGGTGGGGGGGGCTGTGGTTCAATTATGTACCAACATTAAAGAACATTCCTCCAAGGTGTTGACAGACACTGCCACATCGTCTCTCTCTCTTCTCTCTGTCTTTAAGAAAAAACAAAGTGCTTATTATTATTTTTATTTTTTTTTTTTATTTATTTTTTTTTTTTAGAAACCGTTCGTTGGCCTCGAGAACAACCAGAAGTGTTGCACAAGCACTTTACTTCCTATTTGTTTGTTTGTTTGGGAATTTTGCCTTTCACCTTGAATGGGCATAAAAACTAAGAACTAATTAATAACACTGTTGTTGTGCGCTACGAAAAGTGTGGAAACTAAACCAAACGCTAAGATTTAATACTGACACAGAAACCTGAGGGGCCTCGGCTGATCTGATACTACTGCTGTCTCCAAAAACTACACAATACTTGATTTCTCATTTGCTGCATTTTGGAGGGGGGGGTGGGTTTGAGGGGAGGTGGTAGATCTTTAACTGTATGTGAGTGTATTTTTATGTTAACTAAAAGATTGTATTGGCATTTGGTCACCATTTTTGTTACACTAGTGTACTTTTCATCCTTGTTGATTTTATCTTTGATCCCATGCCATCTATTTATTTTAAAATGGAAGCACTGAAACAATAAATTTTCAAGTGAATAAAAGTCACATTTTTCATTTTTTTCTTTCCTCATGGCTTGATTTGTTCATTTGTGAGACTCACTGTTTATTTTCTTCTTTTTTTTTTTTTTTTAAGTTTTAAGCACCACACTAGTTTTAATCTTCACACAGCAGCTCACCTAATATCACTAAGCTAGTTTTTGTTTTGTTGATTCACTTTTTATTATTTTATAGTGAGTAACAGGAAGTGCAGCTACATCCTATAACTGTTTTTCTTATTTATGTGTTAAAGGTACCAGATTTTCTTCTCCAGTCTTTTATTTTGAAGTGTTGAGATCCGTACAAAGATAGATTTGTGGTTTTAAGAACCAAAAACCATCTTGGTGTAGTTTTACATGTCCTCTCTTTGAAGCTTTGGTAACAACAGGTCAATGAGCCAATCAGAAGAGAGGATCTGAGCCTCTCCTCTGATTGGCTGACTGTTTTCTGAGTGATCAAATAAAAAATATAGCAGATTTCAGGTAAAACATTAAGAAAAATAACGAATCCAAGATTGGATGGTGGGTCCAGGTGGGCTGGACTTGGGGCGTGGCTGAAAATGGTGACTGTTTCGTTGTGACATCACAAAGTCCCGATAGCTTGTTTTTAAGGCTTAGTTTTTCTCTGTGACTGAGACCTTTGATACTTTCACAGTATTAATATTGAACCTAGACCTGCTTTATAATCACACATTGACATTTACCTTTATGCTATATGGGACCTTTAAAACTAATATCTGGGTGTGAATCTTTTTAAAGCAAAGAAGAAAAACTGCATCATCCATCATGACACAGTTTCTAATTTAAGCAACTTAAATAGTCAAAACCTGGTTGGGCCCCGACCTGGAGCCTCGCACTCCACCGACCAACTGGAACAGCGACCATCGTCATTCCTTAACGCCACGGCTCATAACCAGGACAAACTCTGATCTGCCATAGCAACTGTGTTTCTTTTTCCACACCTGGTGGTTCAGGCGATCACACGACCATCGAACCAAGCAAACCGTCCCCGCTCCAGACCTTCAGATTGATCACCATGAGAGGTGAGTGCGCCTGTTTCATCCTGGAAAATGAAGAAGTGTCGATGTCAACACTCGGGTGATTCCTCTGTATCTCCACAGTCGTTGCTGCTCTGGCTTTGTTGCTGGTAAATGTGCCATTCGGCCGCTCGTGTGACGAAGTGGACCAAGTCCTGTTCTGCCAGAACATCCCTTCATGTGAGAACTGGACTTTATCTTGATGTTAGATTCCTTCCTAACAGTTTTTTAAAGTCAACTGGTCTCAATGTAATGGACTGAACTTCTTTGACTGTGATTCAAATTCTCTCAGATTTCAGCCACGGGTATTTCACCCTGGTGATGTTCCTCAGTGACATTGGGGAGATCAACTCCACCATGTTTCGCAGCACCAACCTCTCCTCAGTGACCAGACTCAGGATCGACAACGCCGGTATCACAGGAGTCGCAGACGGAGCCTTCAGCTCTTTCCAGAACCTCACAAGCGTCAGTTTAAGGAGGAATGCGCTGACACAGATGAACTCGAAGTGGTTCGGCCGGCCGTCCGTCCTCAGGGAGCTGAGCCTGGAAGAAAACCAGATGGAAGCCGTGAAGGAGTCCACGCTGGAGGGTCTCATCGGCCTCTCAAAGCTCAGTCTGAACAAGAACAGGATCAGAACCATCGAGCCAAACAGTTTTCGCTCTCAGACCGTCCTGGCTGAGCTGGACTTGTCCGAGAACAGGATGACCCGGGTCTCGCCGCAGGTCTTCAGCCCGCTCAGGTCCACAAGGGTGAGACTGGACAGGAACCCCTGGGACTGTTCCTGTGGAGCTGAAGACTTTGTCGTCTTCCTGAAAGGTTTGTGAACTCAAAAAAAAAAATATAGACGTTAGAGACACGACCCTGAACCCTGCTCTCGTCTCAGATCTCCAGAGCAGATCTCTGCTTGACAGACAGATGGAGGTGACCTGTGAGAGTCCTCCGCCTCTGAGGGGTCAACGTGTGTGGAACGTGACGGCCTGTGTGGCGTCACCCTCGCCTGTGATGTCACCCTCGCCTGTGACGTCACCTTCACCGGGACCATCGTCATCAACTGTCCACCTCAGACCCACTGATGCTCTCACAACAGTCCCTGGATCCTCTGGTGGGTCTGGTTCTTCCTCTCAGTTTTTCTTTGTTACTTATTATGGTCTATTCCAATGCTCCCATATTTACCAGCTCATTTCCTGGAAACTTTCCTCATAATTCCCTGAAAATTAGCTGATAATTAGCTGATAATGCAGAACTGGGTAACAAATATTCTTCTCACTTGATGAGATAGAAAATAGGAATTTTCTGGGTTGTGTTTTATTTGTTGATCATCAGGTTGAAACACAAAACTGAGGAGCTGAGAACTAGAGGTAAACATACAATTAAAACTTTATGCAGCAAAAAGACCAATAAATTAAAATTGAGTGATTCCTGCCCTGATCTGTCGTCTATGGCAGCTTGAAAAAAACCAAAATGTTGAATGTATTGTACTTTTTTAAAGAAACCGATAGAGGCTGACGTCTATTTATGAATCATTTCACTGCAACATCATTTTCTTGATACATTTTTTAAAGAAAAAGCTAGGAAATAAGTTTATAATAACTAATAAGTTCTATTTCTAATAAAGACCTACACACTTAGGTTCTCATTAAAAGGAAATTGACAAAAACCAGCGATGTTTTAGAGAATTATGAGGAACATTTCCAGAAAATTTGCTGAAAAATACAGGACAAATGAAATAAATTCCCCACTGTTTGATCTTGAATATTGCCTCCTTCCCTCATGAGCTCACTTGTTGGTTTTGTTGTTCCCTGCAGCTAAAGTTGTTACAGCTCCATCACAGGAAACCTCCACAGTCTCCTCACACACTGGTACACATGCCTCTTCTTCAGCTAATTCTTCATCACCGAGTCATATTTGTGTATGATTATGTGTCTTTGTGTGTACGTTTGTGTCCGTAGTGACACCTCCAGCACGACCAACACCAGAAACGTCCGCCATGACACAAACAGGTGCATTTACCTCTCCTCATCTCAGTTTCGTTCACGTTCAGTACGTTTTACAAACAGAATCAGATTATTATCAGGGAGAATTTGATCTGTTAAAAGGTTTGAATTTCAAGAAATAAAGTCTCTGTCGCTTCAGGACACGTCCAGTTGTGGCTCCTGCATCAAGTCATTAATTTCATTTCATTTCACTTTGATATCAGTGATACTTTCTTTATAAAATCCTGAAATATCAGGGATTCACTCTTATTCTACTAAAAATATTATAACTTTATGATGTTATATGACTCTTTCCAAAAAAATAACTCATTTCTTATAATATTTCAAATTCACTTTTCTCAACATGAACTAAATCCTGTGATATTTAAATGAAATTAAATGCATTGCAAAGTTGGACCATGAGCAGATAAACATTTATTCTTTTTATTTTTCTTCCATTGATAAACATTCATTCTCAAATCAAATCAAAACAAAAATAAAAATACAAAAACTACAACAACTTTGTTGTTTTGATAGAAAAGTTAGTAAGTAATATTTCCTAAAATCTCATGAAATAACTTTCCCCATAAAATGACGTCTTTCTTGTAAAATTGACCTTGAATTGTATTTTATTGGAGCCTCTGAATCTGAATACCAGAGCTTTCTGCCTCATTTCATGGTCTTGTGCTGGAAACACTTGTTTAAATCCATGATGTGTTCCTGTTTTCCTGTGACCATACTATTGTAGGTCTGACATAAACTTCTGCTCGCACTAAAAAACAGCCCCTGAGGTGTTGGATGGTATTTCACCAGCAGGTGGAGCCACAGCAGCATCAGAGTCTGGTTTACTGACCAGTTGGTGACTTAAATATGAACAGAAACATTTAACAATAAAATAAAGTAAAACATTTACAATAAGTGAAATATAGCATAGAAAAATATAAATATGTAAAATACAGATATGTGTAAAAGTCCTGCATTGGGGTTTATTGATGGCGGGGAGGGGGGGTTAGGGTTAGATGAGGTCAGTTAAATAAACTGTCTGATTTTGTCAGGATTTTCTCCGACTTCATATATTTTAAATAGTGATTCAAAACCTCTAATCGTTTTATTCATGTGCTGCCTCGGAGCTGTTTCCTTCTTGTTGTTTGACATTTCTGTTGTTTTCTTCACAGCGACACTTGTGACCATGTCACCACCATCGGAGACAGAGACCTCCACCTCCACCTCCACCTCCACCCCTCCACTCACCAGTGAGTTTGCTCCTCCTTTGGTTTTTAGTTTGAAAAATATATGAATCAGACAATTTCATCACGATTTTGCTTCATATTTGTGTTGCTCTTTCTAGAAACTTGTGCAACCTCCGAACCAGATTCACATACTGTCTGCATGCTCCTTGTCGTCATAGGTGGGTTTAATTCTTTTCGCAAGTTTGCGTTTGATTAAAAATAGGATTGAAAATGACTCGCTTGCTCGTCCGCAGTGGTTCTGTGTGTGCTGCTGTTTGTGGTGTGTTTCCCGGTTGTGCAGCACAGGAGGAAACGCAACAACAAAACTGTGATGCCCGGACATCAGAGAGAGGAGGAGGGCGAGGTGGAGGACGACAGCAGATCAAGTCCCGATCAGTCTCCAGACCCAGAGGTGGCTCAGAGCAGGCCCTTCACTGGCGTCAGAGCTCAGTCGGCCGATGCTGTTCTCTTCACGTCTCCTTTTTGTTTGTCTGGGAAACATCTAGTGACTGAGCAGCATGTGGCAGAAAACACAGAAGCCCAAACAGATGGAGAGCGGAAACTGGAAAAAACAGGAGGAAATCAGACAGAAAATATCGCAAACACAACTGAGAGACGAGCTGACGCCAACAGGAGTCTGGACGAAAACCCCCAGTGTGTGTCTGTCAGCAATGACACCGTTCAGTATCTGAGCATCGGCACCAACCAGAGCCAAACTAACCCTGATCATCTCAGCAAACAGCCCCCCGACAGCTCGGGTCAAAGGTCACGGATGGGAAAGGTTATGGGGCGGATCTCCACCTGGCCTCCGACTGCAGCCCAGTGGCAGGCCAGGTGTAAAGTGATGGAGGAGGAGGAGGATGGAAACGAGAAGTTCCCGGGTGAAGTGAAGCAGACGGGAAACAAACAGGAGCATCCCTCTGTTTCTGAACAGGACAAGAAGGAAGATGAAGTGGGGGGAAATCTAACGGAAGATTTAACAAACAAAGATCCTCTGAGGATGAACATAGCTGGCATGAAATCGAAATGCAGTGAGGATCAAGTCCACACTGACATCAAGCAGGAGGACCCAGCCACAGTGAGACACGCAGGCGGAAAGACCCAAGGTCTGAATCTGGAGAAACTCGATCACGACCGAGTCTTCGGACCTGCAGAAACTCCTGCACAGAAGAGCAGCGGCAAGGCCCGGCAGGGAGATGTGACGAGGGCGGGGAACAGAAGCACCGGGTCAAAGGCTCGCTCTGACGGCACCTCGCCAGATGATGAAACGCTGCTGCGGGGCAACGAGTACGCCTTCATGGACCTGCTGCACGAGGTCGTCCAGAACAACGGCCGCTGGACCCGGGAGAGGTGGAGGCAGACACATGTCAACAAGCCGCGGCGTTAGCGCAGAGGCACCAGAGCAGCTCGGATGTGATTCCCTACAAGGTTTTTCTGCACATAATGTTTAGTAGTTTTATTGTGGTGGTCACCATTTAAAGGAACAGTCCAACATTTTAGGAAAAAAAAAATCACTTATTAGGTTTCTTAAGGGGAGAATTACAAGAGGAAATCAATGTCACTGTCATGGCAACACAGTAAAGGGCCGCTGAGGTGATTTGGTATCATACTGTGTCTTTGTCTCTAATGTGGGTGAAGCTCCAGAAACAAAGGATCCTACATTTCCAACAACATTCAAATGCCCCATGATAATGAAAAGGAACTACAGAGCCACAGCAGAGACAGAAAAGGCTAAAAAAAAAGTTGTATTTGGTTTATTTCTGTTACCTTTGAGACAGAAACGGTGAAGAACTGAGAATGAGAAATCATTTTTATCATGAGAGAAACAGACTATAAAAGTGTCTTAAACCTGCATTCTAGCTAATGACCATCAGGGGGCGACGCCACCATGTTAAAGTTACTGATACTTCTCTCACTCTCTAGTTTCAGGTCTTCAAATTTTTGTCTGTTTCAAAACAGCAGCTCACAAACCAATGGGTGAAGTCACGGTGGGTTGCCGCTTGCTACAGATGCAGCATCTGGTTAGCTTAGCATAAGGTCAGAAAAGAGCTACCAGCTAATCTAAAGCTCAGTAATATTGTTCCTAGATTGTAACATGTATCATTATGCAAGGCCAGCTGAGGAGGAGTGAGGGTGGA
Source organism: Rachycentron canadum (assembly GCA_038496675.1). NCBI lineage: Eukaryota > Metazoa > Chordata > Actinopteri > Carangiformes > Rachycentridae > Rachycentron > Rachycentron canadum. The sequence continues at coordinate 3,493,447 of CM076654.1, forward strand.
TCTGAGCTGCTCTGTACTCTGGACATCATGTTGTATTGAAGAAGACTTGAAACTAGAGACTGAGACCATAAACTCATTAGGAAAATGTTTACTGAGCTAATAAATCAAGGCAGAAGTAGAGACATTTTCCCATAGACTTCAATGTAATCCAACATCCACTTTTATATACAGTCCATGATCTGTAGTCAAGAGTTGTGCCAATTTTCTCATGTGACTGAGCAAGGAAGCTAATTAGCATGTGACAAAATGTTGAATTATTCCTTTAGCTGAGACAATAATATGAAATTAAATGTAATTACACGTCAAGTGCATGTGATTGTTCCTCACGTTGTCGTCTGAAGATCCGAGAACCAATAAAAACACGTCTCCATTCATTAGATCTGGCTGCATGCAGCATTTATTTGTTCATATTTTATGTACGGAGAAGTACAACTTCGCTTCTCATAAGAAATAGTACAAAATGGATCAACCCCCTTTTTGACACCGACTTAAAAACAAAGTGGAGGTAAACATAGTACGGAGGCTTCTGATAACACCGAGACGACATGCATGTTCCATTCATATAAATACACAGTATCAAATAATGGATCCAACTTGCAAGCAGTTGACTTGATTATGGGTTTGTCTAGCAACGGGACATCACACTAAATGTCCTGCTAAATATACAAAATGTATTGTTCTTGGCAAGCTTGTATATCAAAACATGCTTTTTGTTTTTTTTAGTGTTTACATGCCCCTTGTGGTATTGTAAGTATGGACAGAAGGAGATCTGAAGTGATTTTTTTGTGACGTGAGGACCCAGGAAGACGTTAAATGAATGGATCAACACACCGATCGTATCCTCCACCGTGGTCCCTCGTGCTTTCACTCCTCAGCTCTCCTGCCCTGTAAACTGACCAGGGGCAACTGAGCAAAGATCAACAGCTCATTTCAGTTGGACTCTTTACAAAATATATAAATTATAAAACAAACAAACAAACAAAAAAAAGAGGCAGAAAACAATACTCTCAGGTTACTTCATCATAACTATTTCAACACTTGAGCTTTGACATGGAAAATTAAAATGGCACATAAAGTAAGCTTTGCAATCATGTCCACAATGTGCACGTTACTGCACATCTGACTGTCTTTGCTTCACAGGAATGGTTGAATACTGTCCGCCTTGTCCGTCTCGTACAGATTCAGCTTAAAGGGTCGTGCTGTTTTGCTCTAGACATCCCCGCAGAGCTTAGTGCAAAAATAGTTCAAGTCCTCTCTCACTTTTTAAATCACACAGAGACAAAACGGAAACAAAGAAAAATGGCAAACGGTGAATATATAAAGTTACTATTTACAGTGATCAAACGAACGAGAAGTGATTAAAATACAACTTGGCTGTAATTTCATTTAAAGCTCAAGTGTATTTTTGAAAAAAAATGACAAGACTGAAACAGATTTAACTCAATGTTCTGCTTCCAATCTAACTAGAGCTCATTAAAGAGTTAAAACATTACAGGAGTTAAAACATTGGCTAATTTATCTGACCTTTTTTTCTGATAAACTTCTTAAAGTCGCTTTGAAAATTTGTAATTTCCAATCATTTGCTTTCTTGCTGAGCGTTGGATGAGAAGACCGACACCAATCTAATGCCTGTAAACTGAGCCTACAGCCAGTGGATGTTAGCTTAGCATAAAGACTGGAAACAGCTAGCCTAATTCGTCTACTAGCACTGCTCAAGCCCACAAGTGAACATGTTGTATAATATTTAATCCTCATAAAAGTACAAACTGTTGTTAACATGTTTTTGTATGAAATAAAACCAAAGGATTTAACATGTTAATTACAGTTGCAAGCTTTAAAAGTGCTGCTTGATGCTACCGTTAGTTTAGCATTTATGCTAAGCTAATCTCTTGCTTCCTCTAGTTTTAAATTTATAACAGAGGAGAGTGGTGTCAAGCTGCTCATCTGTCAAATGAGCAAACAAGCAACTTCACAAAATGTTGAGCTGTTTCTTTAAATTTGGTTAAAAAAAAAAAGTTGACATTTTACAGTTGAAAAATAAAAAAAATGTCAGAAGAATTACGATCACACTTCAGCTATAAATGGCAACTATAAACAGAAATAAAACAAGTATAATATTAAATTTAACTACGAAAATAGGACAAATATATTAAAAAGTAGCTTATATCAGTTGGAAAATCTGAACTATGGTAAAATATACATATTTATGATAAACTATAAATTAAGTACTGTGCACTGTGGGATGTTTGTATCAATATTCACTTAATTTATGATTGTTGAAATAACAAGAATGAATGTGTCCCTAATTTACCGGTAGTTTTTTGGCATTTCTATACTGCAGATGTATATTATTATTATTATATTGGTCAGGCTCTAAATTAAAAAAACAAAAACACTGATTATAATACATAATGGCACATAATGTACAAATCATTTAAATATGTTTACAAAGTAATGAAGTAAACAAAATGGCACATACAGAAGATGATTCAAGAAATAGTGAAATAAATTAACATTTATAAAATTAGCTTCCAAAAACAACAGGAAAATAAATGTTTATATGGCTGATTTTAAAAATGCCACGACAGAGGACAGTTCGTCGTTAAAAAGTTTGTGCTCATAAAGAAAATAAAAATCCTGTCTGATAAAGAGAATACAGTCAATAAAAACCAAAACATCTGTAATAAATTAAGGAAAGTGCACATGTAGTGTAATTTCATGGTAAATGCTTGAATAGGTGAATTTACCCCTTTCTTTAGAAAACATAATGGTGAAGGGTGGAGTTGCCCCCGAGATTGGGTTCTTGTGTGAGTTTAGGTAGAAAGTGGTTTGGAGGAAGTCGGTCTGAGTCACGACTTAAGGGCAACTTCACCCCTGAGCAAAACACTTTTGGGTGAAATGATGATTTTAACTCCTGTATGTGCACAAAATAAAATCCTCCGTCTGTCCAAACACCTCTCACATCAGCGATCGAATCTCTCAGACCTTTGGTTCCAGTGCCTGGTTGTCAGTTTCAGATTGTTTAGCGATGGCGACAAGGGTTAGTACAGTTAGTAGAGGCGTGGGGTGGGGGTGACGAGGCACTCTTCATGCATCCTCCCATAGCAGCTCAGTGGGAAACAGCAGGTCTCTCAGCACCATCTTTTAAAATGTTGATTGTTTCTGGTCTGAGAGACACATAATGCACATTCACTATGGACAGCTGTTCTTGGCCCGAGACAAGCCTTCATCTGTGAGAGACAAACAAGCTCCGTCTTAGAGGTTAAGGGTCAGGGTGTGGAGGACTGGGTGGGGGTTTCAGAGGTGAGTCTCGTCTCTCGTCTCTGTGCCATAGTCCTGCTGGTTCCTGGTGCTGCGAGGCTGCCCCACCTGTGAGTCCTCTGGCATGTGTGCCAGCGGGTCAGACCGGATAATGTACCTGTAGAGATAAAATCCATCCATCAATCCATTATCTGGCAGTATGGAGCAGTAACTGTACGTGAGGGGGGGAAGCTTGAGCCTTAAAGTCAACCCGAAAAATCACAGTGTGGGTCTGAAGGTCCAAATGTCTGAGAGCAAAAAGTCCAGTTTACTTTCTCCTGTCAACACACTAAAGCAGTGTTACACGAGCACGAAGGTCAGTTTTGGGACGCGACAGAAATTGTCAAATGCACCCGAATGAATTCTGTTGAGACAGTAATTGTTTTGTTTTTCTGCAACATAACTTAAATTAATGACGTTATCTTGAGCAGAAACTAAATTTATGCTGTTTTTGGTGCTTTCCATTTTTTATTTCCTGTACACATCTGAACAAAAATATTACATGAGGTAAAATGCATTTCCATGGGATAATCTGTATATGCAAACATATTATTACTTCTGGTAAACAATATACTACAGTGTGCTTTACAAGTTAAAACTTACTCTTAAACTTATATAAAACAATATATTTTATTCTAATTTAATCTAAACCATTCAAACTTTGAAAACTCTCTGGTTTTCTGTGTCTTTGCCCACATCTCTGATTCAAATCACATTAGATGGATATAAAATGATGATTCAAGAGTGTGGAGACTGAAACTCTCAGCAGAGTAAAGTCCAGTGGATAAATAAGAAAAAAAATAAAAAAGATTACATATCCTTTGTTCTGGTTCTTACACAATGTCATTGAGCTCCAGCATGGTGTCGGGAGGAGGATTGATGAGGACGTAGGACAGCGTGTTCTGGTGGTCGTTCATCTCGTCTGTAAAAAGAGGCAGAAAAGACCTTCAGAGCGGCTCTGGAGCCCTCCCTCATCCTCTTCCATTATACAGTACATCAGCCAGGAAATGAGCCCTTTAACCACTTTCAACCTTTCAGTGAGGACAAAGGAAAAGTAACTCACACTCAGTATAAGACCGAGTGGTCTGAACATCTCAGACAAATAGTTATGGGGATGCTCTTTTCCTCGACTGGCTGTAAACTCAACAGATGCTTGTTACAACTGTTAACAATATTAAAAAGAGCATGAGCTGCACCACTAGATGACTTTAATAAATCAGGTTGACAATACAGTTTTAAAAGGAAATCAAACAGCTGAATTTACAGTATTTTCACTGTTGATGTTAACGTTTACATCAGCAACTTTAAATAATATATTTAATGAATATATTAGCAGATATACTTTGTGATCTTCATACTGTTTCTAAATGGCTTCAAACCTAGTTTGACATTTTTGTGATGAAATTTCTTGTTACTTATCCTTCGTATACACTAATACTGAAATGTCTGTAAGGAGCTAATGTCAGCTAATGATTCTGCCTGGCAGATCTATTGTCTGGCTCTAGTTTGGATGCAGTTTACTTAGTGACTACCTGTGATTTGTCATGATGTAGATGTGACTGAATATGTTGCACAACCTTAAAACTAATCTGCCACGAGTCCAGTCCACAGAGTTGGTAAAAGGCCGAGGACATAAACAGATTATTAATCAAAAGAGTTTAAAAATAAGTCAGAGTCACTTGTTCTATTATTTAAAAAAACTATACTGCCAAGTTGGTTTATTTAACATTTACTTAGTTATTTCAAATCATTATTAATAGTTTTAGTTGGCAATAAATTACTCTTCATTTTTGTTCACATAAATATGAATTAACTGATTTTCCTTTTTTTTTTTTTTTTAGGAGCCATTTGAAAGATGTGTGACTGCTACATGACGTTAGCATTAACAGCTGTTTACTAACCAACGCTTCCCATCAAACTTAATATCTTTACTCACCAGGAGCCGTCTCCAGTGGCGGGAAACCAACCCTTTATTATTACATTATTATATCCTCTTGTCTGCTAAACAGTGGCTGAATCTCTTGCCACGACAAATAAACAGCTACTTATGCTAATGTTTGTTATGTCGCAAAACTTACAAACCACTTTTTTTTTTTATGTTTTAAAATGTTTTAATTATCCCTCTCTTGATTTACTCTATATACACAACAATACTTTTATATATTATTAATTAAAATTAACAGTTGTAACAATTGCTTCCATAGTGTGACACTTTTGCACGTTTTCAGATTGAATTTTTATTTGAGTTTTACTCAATAAGAGGAAACTGACTTAACATTCATTCCCCAGATGAGTGATATTACTGTGCGAGTGTGTGTGTGTGTGTGTGTGTTATTTATCTCTGTATGCATGGTGTGTTGAGTGCTCTCTGGCAGCGGCTCCTACTTGCGTTTGCGTGATGGACAGAGGAAGGCAAAGGAGGGCACATGTGTCTCCATGACAACCCACCTGCTTGTGGCCCTTTATAAAGCCAGGCGGGGTGGAAGAGAGAGAAGGGCTAACCGTTACTGACAGGGCACTGTGTGGAACAAGGGGAGGCCCATGCTGCCTGCTGACTCAAACAGGACCCTCATGCGCAGCTTCAGAAACGGAGCCAACATGCAGACAGCGTCCGCGGCCACGCCACATATCGATCTCCATCGCATTCCTTTATTGTCCTGCGCATTCCACACTGGACCAACAGGCTGATGAGGCGGCAGGTTGCCATGCCAACGGACGACACTCAGCAATCCCCCAACCCCACCCGCCCCGCCCTGAGTGACATGTGACACAACCCACAGACACCCACAGAGGACATGCTCCAGCATCCGTCAGACTGGACCAAACGCAGAGCGACTCAAACCAAACTGAGTGAAGCAGAACACATCGGGAGTGTGAAGTGGAAGAGGGACGACCTGCTGCTGGATCATCACCTGGAAGTTACATTTACTCCGTAACGCTGAAAAAGGAGCCTCTGAGAGGACAGATGCTTGGGTGATGACGAGGACTGTACCATTTTGCTTCCCCCTCTAATCCACACTTGGCTAATGTAGACTATAGTGTATTAAAGATGGATTATACCATGGCCACAGGAAATACTCATTTCTAGATGGTGCGTAGCAGTTTGCTGGAAAAAGTTGATGCAGTTGAAGAATGTCACCTCAGTGATTTCAGTGTTATGGCTCTGTAATCCAGGACATCAGACTCTTGATGCTGTTTTCTATACACAATCGTCCAGTTTTAGGTCATTGAAACAGGTTACTGCAAAGGCCTTAGAGCCAAATATGATGTACATTTAAGTAATTAACTTGTCCAATTACTTCTGTCCCCTAATATTTGATTTGACTCATAAAAGAGCAACAATTCATGGAAACAAACACCCTGAGAGACGGTTTAATGACACTGTCGCCTTCCAAATGTGTTCAGTTTAATTTAACTTGTTGGTATTTGAAACTAAAAATAAAAACAGGATTATGCTGGTTATTTGTTGATGAGAAGATCGGCCTCTTTTCTTAAATTTGATCATGTTTCCACTTCATTTACCAAATAATTTTACTTTCTGCTCATTTAACAGCAGCAGGAGCAGTCAGTCTATTGTAGCTGGTAGATTTTTGGTTATTCGTCATCATTCGTGCATATTTATTTTCCTTTTTTTTTAATTAAAGATGAATGTAGGTTATATTTCCTTTCAGAACCAATGCGCTGGAGTACAAAGCCATTGCAACGAAAAGTGTTTTCCTGTCCTAATACCTGCTGACAGGATAATAAACCAGCAGTAAGTGCACCCTTTGGAATTGTCTTAATAATATGGTCAGGTCTTCATTTGAGTTGTCATGCAATATATTTTAACAAATTACTCTCTCATCAACATATCAATATCTTTTTTTATATTGAAAACATCATTCAAACATTCACAGTGTTGGCTGGAAAAAGTATGTGAACCCCCCCAAAGTAGATCTGTGACACAATGACTTCAAACTAACAAAGTCCACCTGAGGGAGTGGCCCAGTCAGAGCCCAGACCTGAACCCAACAGAGCTGCTTAAACCAAGACTACGGCCAAGCTGAGGCAGGTCTGGAGGAAGAATGAAAAAAATTCCTCCTGGATATTGTGCAAATACTAAAAAACAGCCGTTTGAGATTTTTGGTGCCGAAGGAGGTTTGACCAGTGATTAAATCCATGGGTTCACTTACTTTTTACACCAGCGCTGTGAATATTAAACAGATGTGTTCGTTTCAGATATGTAAGATTATTTTATTCATTTTATTATTATTATTATTTTTAAATTCTATAAGATTGTGTTTTAATAGCTTTAACACATTGTTCAAGCAGAAACTTGATTATTCGACAGGGTTCACCGACTTTTGCTTGCTACTGTAAAATCAGTGCACAAACTGTGTTAAACTGCAGGCAAACACAGTAACAACACTAGTTAAGTCTGACTGGCAAAACAACCCAAACTACAACAAGCTTTCAGAAATGTATGACAATTTAAACACTGCTTCTCTTTTAGCCTGTGGCTAAGTGGCCATTGTATAAAGTGATAATACGTTCTGAGGTGTCCTGGTGTAAAGAAACGACAGACAAGGGATCTCCTTACTTTCTACACCAGGACACCTCCGAGACACATTATTCTTTATATTTGAGGTCTATATTTATACTCTACACCTAATCTTCCATCCACAGACATAACGTGTTCTGCTCCGCTCTTGAAGCCATACTCTTGTGCCCTGCAGTACTCTAGCCACTTGGGACATCACCTCACGGGAACACAATGCAGAAGAGACCAGATAGAGAGAGAGATAGATAGTAGAGCGAGATAGATTGGCTGCTGATCTACCACTCAAGTCTGGCAGGACACACACACACATACACGCGCACACACATACACGCACACACACATACACGCACACACACATACACGCACACACACATACACGCACACACTCATGCAGTAAAGTTGCAGTACTGTGATCAACCAGCTAACCTGACAGCCTGGTCCCCTCTGTATACGGGTGCTCTGAAATGTCCTGCAACTCTAAGCAATGGCATTCACTGTTAACTTCAATGTCCTAATGTGTTCATTTAGAATTAACTAGAAAATGTATAGTTTCTATCAGAGATAAGGCAAAGTGTGAAGAAAACAAATAGTCTTCTAGTCCTGCGGACAGATTCAGTGCACTATTCTTCAATTGATGCTGGTGAAAGGACAAAATGTCTTTCTCCACAGGATGGACGTAACCACTCACATGTTGTAAATGAGTTGTAAACAGCACACAAATTACCTTGCAAATATCCTAGATTTACTCGATTCATGACATCGCTCGCAGTGAGATTAGAAACATCCTCTACAAGCCAAAAGGGGGGTGAAGATAGAAGAGTCAGAAGAGAGAAAGGGGGAAGAGGAACAGAAGGAGGGGGAAGAAAACAAGAAAAAAAAGGGAAAACAAAGATCAGGCAGGCAGCGAATGCATTTGCAGTTTGAAAAAGAAGTCTTGAAAAAGGTGAGAGCGATGCAAAGAAGCCATGCATTAGTGTGTGCACAGAATCACTTCCAAATTATTCATCTGCCACATGTTGCAGTAATCCTCACTGACTTTCATGGTTCTTAGGAAGATCTTGAGCTTTTGAGGTTCTTCCTGAAAGGTATTTAATTGACATGTTACATAATATTTAGCAAGTGCAACACATCTGGAGCATGATTCTGCTTTTTTTTTTTCTAAAGCATGAAGCTGGGAGGAGAGAAGAACTAAAGAAAACAAAAGTCCAGAGGTGAGCAGATAAAAATGCAGGCAATTGCAGTCTGTGATCAAATGCAATTGAGAAAAGGTTTGGTGCTCCTGCATCTTCATGCATGATGTGTTCACATCTACATGTTGGTTTGACTAGGACTATGTAATGATGCATATGAGTTATGGCACAGAGAAGGAGGAGTCTGATGAGTGTGAAACTGGATGTGAGGAAATGAGGTTTTCTGAAGGGTAATGATGATGAGGTGAGATGTTAATGATCTGTCCTATCAAGACCCACAGCACCACATCTTAATAGTAAATGAGATGATACACAAATGACTGGAACACAGATTGGAGTTTTAAATAAACCTCTTGAACACAGTGCTGTTCACATGGCAGAAATAATCTATTTGGCTGGGAAAAGCCTCAGTGGGTGGGGCAAATGCTATGTGGCAACTTCATCAGAGCTAATGTGGCTACTTATCTAAACTATGCAACATGATGAAAGAGTCTGTAGCTGCACAAATTCACTGCATGCATGCGAATGGAGCCTACTGCACCACCCACAGCTGAATAGACCCATTAGTGACCCATTATCCAAGGGGGCAGACTGAAGCCTGGGAAGAAAGGACGAGTGATAACAGAGCAGCTATTTGAGGCGCATGTTATACTTATTGCACTTGCTAACTGCAACTCCAGAGACTAATAATGTGTCTGCAAGATTATAGAACATGAAATGATTAAAAACTGAGGTGAAACCCAACTGAAACCAATCACAACTGATCCCTATCTCTGGCTATTTCCGAAGTTTATTCATTCATTCATTATTGATCTGGAAATTATTTCCTCAATTCATTTTCCTCACATGCTCCTCAGTGCAAATATTTAAAACACATAGCAACCTAAAGCCTAAAACTCAAACAGAATCAGTTCACACTGATTCAACATATTCACATTTGAAAGGCTGGTACCATTGAGGTTTTGGCCCTTTTGCCTTAGAGAAGTAACTTCGGCAAATAATTGATCTTTAAAATGCAATAAATGTTAACTAATTGATTGGTTAGTTTCAGCTCTACTTCACATGACATATGGTATTTTCATTCTGTTTTTGCTGTCAGTGTGTGTTTATACTACTGTAACACTGCTATAACTACTATTATGAATAATAAGAATTATTAATAATAACAATAATGATTATAATAACAATGCATTTGTATAGCAGTTATCAAAAGAAGAGATTACAACGTGATTTACAAAAAATAAAACCATCAAAAAAAGATGCTAAGTGGCCTAAAAAACTGTCACATGGCCGCTCACCTTTACTGGCTATGATCATAAATATAAAAAGAGCTGCGGCCATTTGCATTTTACTTTTCCTTCACTTTTTCCTCTTCTTAACTGAGAAGTAGACTTGACCCAGTGAGATTTAAAACTCAGCCAACTACATTGTTTCTGCCACCAGAGCTGCTGTGACCTTACAGACATGTTTAATGAACAGAGACTCCAATCTGCAACAAACATAATTTACATTATTACTCATTTTCAGGTAGATTAAGACTTAACATTAAGATGCACAAAATAACAAAAACAGAAATTTATCCACAATTAAATAATTATTAATAATCACCTATGCTGTATTTAGTCTTTCTATACAATGAAGTAATATAATCAAACTATTCTGTTAAATTAGCTTTCACAAGTCAACTTCTACATAACAAAACAAACACAATGACTTGCTGTCACACACGCCATCAGCTGCTCTACTCACCGTATCCCACGGTGGGCAGGCCCAGGTGCTTCATGCGGTTCTTGACCAGCTCAGACAGCTCTTGTCGCTCAGAGCGTCGGTACAGGTTGAGTCTCTGCTGCGAGATGCGCTCGGCTCGACTCGAAGGTTTGTTGGCCTTCCTGCTCAGACGCCGCGCCCACTGCATGCTCTTCTTCCTCAGCAGCGGGTGCTCCGATTGGTCGCTCGTGGTGGAGTTCCTGTGGGCCGTCTTCTCCTTCCAGGACTCTCCACGCTCTCGATGCTCCTCGCCCTGCTCCACGTTGATGGACACCTGAGACTGTGAGAGCAGGGTGACTGCGTTAATGCTGGATACTCTCTGTGTGTTTGCAGGTTTGATCCCATTATTTCTCTTCCCATTTTTCAAAAAAAACCAAAAACAGATCCAGTCTTAATGACATTAAAAGCAAACGTCCATCTTTAATGACAACTCTAGTTGCTATTTTCAGAAGCCTGCGTTACCAAGACATGATGGGTATGAACTTTGGATATTGATAAATGCCAGAAAAAATGCCCGAGAGGCATTTTTAAATCTTTGCCTGCTTTAAGCAAAAGATGACAAGTGACTGAAATATCCAAATAAAAAAGGAAGCACGGATCTTACCTGTGCATAACTGTCCTTGCCCTGAAACAAGAAAGGGACAGACAGACATCCAAACAAAAAGAGATGCAATGAAAGATGGGAGCATTCAAAGCAAACTTATCAAAAGCTTCAAAAGTCAGCACATGAAACTTCAAATTTGGTGGATTTTCTTTTTTTATTACCAATTAACAGCAGGAAATTAACACCTAGGCAATTTAGGCAGTTTTGTGGTTGATGGTGGGTAAGTTTGTCACTTAACCACTTAGGTAACTTGCTAAATATTATTGAGAAGCTGATTTCTATTTCAATGATCATTTGGACTAATAAGCATCAAAAACTGTGGTATCCAAGCAAAAATGTTAATTTCCTTCCCTGCTGTTATATAAATAAAAACAAACAAGGGAAACCAGAAGCAGACAGAAGATGCAAGAAAACTGGGCAGAAGGGAGCAGAAAAAAAAACAAGAGGAAGGATATAAATAAATAAAGGCAAAAATGGAAAAAAATATTGAAAGGAAAACAGAAAAATTTAAGGAAAAAGACCAACAGAAAGGCAATTTAGAAGAGGAGGAATAAAAGAAAAAGAATAAAGGGATGAAATGACATGAAAGAGGAAGGGAGGCCAAAGACAAAGCAGGGCCAAGACCAAACCAGAGGCTGAAGCAGAAGCTGAAGCCAAGGCCACACCTGAAGCCAGGCACCTGATTTGAAGTATAAAACTGAACCTGCCTCTGAGGTTGAGAACACGTGTGACTCAGTACGGTAAATCCCGATGGGGATCTCAGCGCTGGAGGAACAAAGTTTCTGAAAGAGTCTGCCATAAGTCCTGATCCAGAGATCCTCCTCCGTGATCTTCATCTGAGGAGAGAGGACGACAATCCAGTCGATTCAAATCACACGTTTCCTCAAACAAACCAATTGCTTTGCTTCGATGCTACTCACGACACACAGGTAGCCAGAGCCAGGCGTGGTGTCCAAACCAAGCAGAAGTCTTGCGATAGCAATCATGTAGTCCTTAACAAAGGACTGTGGACACAGAATAACTGTGATTAATACATTTTCAACTACAGCCCAACCTGTGCAGCAACTAGATTTAGAGATTTATGTATATATACTTCCCCACAAGTCTTACTTCCATTACATGGCGATTTCTGCAGGTCTGGAATTGGTAAGTGATAATAATTTTCCTTTTAAGAGCATCCATTCGTAAAAAAAAAAAAAAAAAAAAAAAAAAAGCTGCTGCTTTGGGCTACTGTGGTTTAGCTGCAAAAAATAATTCCAAGACTGACACGTGTGCCTCCCTTAGGTCTATATTTATCTTAACCTCTGCCAGAATGAGTTCAACCCCAGATGTTTGTTGTCTCACCTGGTAAAGCAGCGTATCCAACATGCTGATACTGAACACCCTGCCAGCAGCAAATGGCAGCCGAAACATGAAGGCCAGGTTTGAGCCCTTATCACGCTCTATCTGGAAATAAACAATAAATCTCTTGAGAAAACAGAGCAACGGGATGTTGAAATGTCAGGTTTTTCTTTCTGTTTGCTTAACTGTTGCTCTTTCGCTTCATCTTTAAAGGGAGTTAAGTGAAAATGAAACATCCGAAACCCTGTTGGTTTTCACGGGTGAAAAGTTGGTTGGGAGACACATTTTTTTTAAGGATTGTGAAGGTAAAAGCTTAAACTGTAGGTGAGAGAAAAAGTGCAGAAGGCAGAAAGCAACTATGACCAGCAATTAAGATGCTACTAAAACATTAACTCAAGAAAAAGTTTAGTTTGGCCTTAGTGCTTTACACCCTCCACTGCTACAGATATTCCTCTATAATCCAGCTCTGATCTGTCTCTTCAGCACAGAGTTTCATCCTTGTCACATTCAGACAGAACATTGAGTCAAAGTCAGGGAATCAAACCTCATCCCCCCCCTTAACCACTAACCTTCTCCAGTTTGGAGAGAGCGAGCGAGTAGCAGTCCTTGGCTCTGAACTGCATGAATCTCATGTTGGACGGGTGTGTGAGCTCAGTGATGATGCTGAGGCTGGGGAACAACCTGAGAGCAGTGGAGATAAAGAGAGGGGAACGTCGCTGGAGACAAAATGCTTTGTGCTGAGGGGAGGACCTGGTGTGGCAGTGATAAACGCTTTCAATTTTAGCTGTTAAATAAAAGAGCAGGTTCAGAGCTTTTGGCAACGACTGCTCGTCTTTGAGATGAGCTCATTCTCCATTCTGGCAAAGTCTGAAAAACAAGCACTCGCTCTCCTGTATCTCACTGAGAACAGATGAAGAAGTTAATGAAGTGGAATCTGGTTCACAATTGATCCAAAACATAACAAACATCCACTGAATGTTTGATTTGTTAACTGTATATTTCTATACAATAAATATACTCCGGTACCTGAACATAGTCTGGACGTTGACAATGGTTTTAGCATCTGCCATATAGTCCTCCTCAGCGCTCATGGTGCTCTCTTTGTCCACAACCACCAGGTTGTCTGCGTAGATTATGCCACACTGCAGCAGGTTGTCCAGGCTGGTCCAATCAGAAAAACAACAGTGGTGTAGTATCAATTTGTTATGTTCAATACATAGTTTCCTGCAGTTCAGAGAATTACTCTGAACAACCTGTTATAACCTCAGCTCAGGTTACAGGCCACGCCAAAAAAAAACAAAAAACCAAAAAAAAAAAAAAACACATGCATGTAAGTAAGTTTATTATATCATTTCTGTTTTCAACTGTTTAACCAACACCTCCCTCCACTTGAGTCTTTACTCCCAAAAGCTTCTGAAGTTTTAAAAGGTGAAAATGCTTCAGTTCTTAATGCTTTTCACATCCTGATAAAATTGATGTTTATGTCTTTTTGTAATGGCTTTCATGCTGTATGATTATTTAACACTGATAAACTTGAGTTTAGAAAGCAGCCCTGTCTTTACTATCCCACCAAATACGTTGTTCAACTTTTAAGAGAAATTCCAACAAAGTCCAACATTTTAACTTAGCTGTTCAACTTGTACTTTTGGTAGCTATGGCCCACACAAAAAAAAAACAACAAAAAAAAACAAAAACAAAAAACAAAAACACAGATGAACATTATCCTTAAATCCGTTAATCAAATGAAGAGGTTTTTATCCAAATACGTATACATACTTATCGATCGTGCCAGCCATGAAGTAAACCATTGGAAAGCAGCAAATGGCCTCTAAGAAGTGGTTGTCTGGCCTGCAGGAACAGGAAACCTCATGAATGAACATCCCACACTAATTATCTTTGTAAAGCCCCAGTGAGAGATTACAACATTGTTGGTGCAATTTCCTGAAATCTCTTTGTTTCTTTGTTTATGAGAGCAGAGGGATTTGTTTGAACTGTACCAATTGATGGCTTATAGGCAACAAGAGGTAACCATGAGCTCAGCGCTTCAATGCAACGGGAGGATTTAACTGGTTGCTATAGAAACTCCTGAGGGTGTCACTTTCTTGGCTCTCTGTCTTTGTAGTTTATCTTTTTCAACATCCGCAGAGATCTGGCCGAGGTTAATGAAACACACAGTGAGTTAGAGCAATAGAAATGTGTGGATCACTGCAACACACACACATACATATATATATACACACACACAAACAAATATATACACACATATTATATATACATATATTATATATATAAATAAAAGTGTGTACATGCCCTAACACAAACAGGCTCTTATGCAGAGGGAACTTTTGTTTATGAATAATGCAAAAGCTTTTTTTTTTCTCTATCTGAGAAGTGAAGCTAAGCTATAGTTCCAATTTTCTACTGAAGGCAATTTGGTTGTTGTAAATCCACATGCAGCCACAAAGAAATGCAAATATACACAAACACAGAAACAGGCACACATACATCCCTTTAAAAAAAAAAAAAAAAAAAAAAAAGCCATCTTTTGAACTTTAGTTTCAGCTTTCTATTAATCATCATTAATTATTTTTTTCTGTATCTGGGGGGAAAAGTTAACTCATGTTCTTCAAGCTGTAACTGAAGTGACTCTGCTGCAGCAAGTTCTGGTTCATGTGCTCAAATTCAAAACACAAGACGAATGTAAAGGTTCCATTTCTGCTAAACTCGTATCAATATTAATGTGCAGTGATGTTGACATCCTTGTAGCAAAGGAAGAAAACAAACTTTATTAGTTGCTAAGCCAATGCACAAGCTAACAATATAGCCAATTAGCATGCTGTCTCTGGCTGAATGGTATGCAATTTCTTTGTTTTCTGTGTTTAGGCAAGGCAATTTTATTTGTATAGCCCATTTTTACAAACAGTTTGTCTCAAAGGGCTTTACATAGCATCATAACAACATCCTCTGCTCTTAGACCCTCACATCGACTTTACTTTGACAGATGGTAATTTTTGCATTTCACTTTCACTGGAAAAAAAAAAAAAAAAAAAAAAAAAATATATATATATATATATATATATAAAAATGATGTTATTTTTGCTGGGGTCTGCACCAAAAAACACATGTTCCTTTACATCTGGAGTCTATGATTTATAGGCCACGGCATCTCTGTAGCAACACAACGACAATATAACACACACACAAAAAAAAAACAAAACTGCAGCTCCTGCAATTTGGATATTGCACCTCCTGATACAAAACCACAGAGATGAGACTATTAGGGCTGAATAATTAAACGAAATATTATCAAAATGTACATAATTATATGCTGAGGTATCACATGTGTTAAGGACCTCTACATAAAAGATATTACACTACTCTTTTTTAAAGAAACAGTCTTACGGATAGTCCAGCAGCAGCACTATGGGGTTGAGCTCCTTCCTGGGCCGATAATAAGCGCGCAGAGGTACGATGAAGTTGTAGAGACCGTTTCCTGCCATCTCTGCAGACACTATGATTAGTTTATTCTTGAAGCCGTACGCCTTGGCATCCTCAAAGCTGTTATGCGTGCAGCCCTGGATGGAGTCAGACAATTCAACTGGAAGTCAGTCAGATTCTTAGCAGACACATCATATAATGTAACAGGTATGTTCATGTCATATTCAGGTATAATGCCTAATTCATTCAAGGCTCCTTTATTTCCCCTGAAACCTTGCTCAGTTTCCTAAAACTCATCAGGTAAACGATATTTGTAGAGAGATGAAATTTTGCCTTAAGAGAAAAAAATATTTCAGAGACATTATCCATCTTAACTTCAGTTCTTCAGGACTTTGAAAAGCCACCAAATAAAAGATTTCATGCTCCAAAATGTCAACAACATTGTGCACATTTTCCACAGATCAGATCTGTAAAGTGAAGTGACTCAATGTGACACATTTCCTATCTGATCAAGAAATGAATATTGTTAATCTTTCTATGAAACTGTGGATTATTGACATCTATTTATGGACTTTCTCTCATGTCACTACATCACAATTTCCTTTAAAACAATGAAGAAAACTACATAGCACCTGAGTACTTTACACCTGCAGGAAAAAACACTTTCCCTTATGATTACTAAAAAGTAATGTCAGCCTTTTTAATTTAGAGCTAAACACCAGGTTATGTTCAGGATATTATGAGGAAGTTTTCTAGGGAATAACCTTGTAAAGATGGAACACGTTTTCAGCGGATTATGTGTTTCCATCTTTACCTGCAGGAGAGCTCACCTTGTCGAGGCGGAGGCAGCAGAATGGAGCTTTCTGGGGTAGGAGGTGGCACAGAGTTGGAGAGCTGCCGATGTAGGGCGAGTTGGGGGGGTAGCCCTTCACAAAACTGATGGGAAAGAAGCATGAGATGCCTTTGAGAAAAAAGTCCTATCAAGCTTTGACACCACTGTAATTAAGCAAAGTCAAGGAACTGGAGTAAATGCTTTGACCGACATACTGTACAGAAAAATCCACTTTTTAAGCATCACATACCCGGATAGAAAAATCTCCTGGCCCAGTATACAATCTAGTTCCTCCATGCTGTATATGGGCCAGACTTGACCCATGGGATCGGGGGGTGTACACTGGGTCAGAAGAAACACAAACGTGTGGCCCAAGTCTATGCCAGACGTACTGCTTGCCATCTGTGTGTCCACCAGAGTTTTCCTCATCTTCACCTCAACTCCAGACTTTTAACATAATGAAATTAAGGTTTTCATTGAATCCCTCCTCGTTATCTTATTACACCAAGTATCACACTGTTTCTGTTTCAGTTCCTTATTAGTTTCTGCAGCTGTTCAATTGGCTCAAATTGCTGATGTTTAAAGTCATTCCTGTTCACTACAACAATTACAATTTTTTTCAGTCTTAATTGTGTCTCATTTTGAACGTCAATCTGATTTGTAATGTGTCAGCTGCAATTATCCTCATCGGTTTCACAGTGCCCTCTACTTTGCCAATAAAAGAGTTTGACTTTGTTTACTGATGCACTTAAAACCTGATCACCACACGATGGCACTGTGGGACCTTGAGTTTTAGTTGTTTTCCAAATCATTCCCTTTGAAACTCAAGAGGAAAAACTGTTCAAGAACCCCAGGCTGCAGTAATAAGAGGCTCAGAGGTTAGGAGGAGTGTATGTCCACCTTTATGAGACCCACTGGTGTCTGGGTCTAACAAGTTGCTGTTCAGATGGACTTGTATGTGCTGGGGTACAAACTGTGAGCCCCAAGCACCCAATCTATCCTGAACTTGTCTTGGTCTAATGAAACCACAGACAGACAGAGAAAAGAGAAGAACCCACTGCAGAGACAAACTGATTCCTCCGACTACCTCACGACTATTTGAGGACTGAGGATTTATGTAAGGATGAACGGCATAAGCCTCACTCCTCACAAGAGCAAAATTGCTGACCCTGTCCCTGTCATGACGCACACATTTATCACTGCCACCTCTACAACACCCAGCATGACACACAGATTACACACTTATTCCAAACCCATCCATCTGTCCCCCTACAACCACTGAGGCATTAAGAGGAGGAGGGCAGGTGAGATCAATCAAGTAGAGAGTACAGGACACTTGCACTATGAGGACATTTCACTTTTTTACTGCAACATGTCAAGACATACGGTACAATACAAAAGCACCAAATCTCTTTGGGTCTAAGCCCCCCCCCCCCGCCTTAAATCTTACATTTTAACCACAGCCACTTACTCTGACCCTACAGAACCCTCCTCATCCGACTGGTTGGTCTCGTCCTCTGATTGATCACTGAGGAGGTCGCAGGGCAGAATGGCAGAGGAGTCTGCGATCTCCAAGACAGGTGCAATGCTCGGTCTGCGGCTTCCAGCACCGTTCTCCGTTGGCAAGGTCAGTTTGCCGCTTTCCTCGGGGGGGTCTGGATTCTGGAGGTCTATGGCTACAGTGCCTGAAAAATAACAGGAAGATGTATACACCTGATACTGAAATTATAAAGCTATTTAGAAATAGCATGCACCGCCCTTTTACTGCCACGTGTTATTGAGCCAAGAGTGAATATTAGCCCATAAACTCAACCATTTTTTTTTTCAGACAACATTCTTGTGCTGGAAAATGCCTTTTCATATTGGATATAATAAAGCCCACATTTAGCTTGCTCAGCATCTTAGCTACCCTCATTCCTATCACCTTCTTGAGCTCAGCTGTTTGACCTTGAGGAGAAAATGTATTGCTTTATGACTCACGTAAGTGTAATATCAAGATACCACAAAAGTCATGCAATCAGTTTTGACATTGTGTGCTTGTCAACTTACATCATATTAATAATTTGAAATATGAGGCAAGATATATATACAATACATATATCATGTACATGAGATACATTATATATGCACGGGACATATGTAAGATGTGTCAGATATGTGATTTACAAAATATACAATACATGTAAAAATGTGACTTTCATTTAACAGGTAGCAAATAAGAATAAATAAGTGATGCACCATGCACAAACTTACCATAAGAGGTGGCCTGATCAACTTTCACAGGTCAAAGATAAAAGCACAACACAATAATGTCAGCCGACAAAGTAAAAAAGCATGTAAGAAAATAAATTCATGCATTACAGTCAGCAAAGGCACATGGCATCACCAAGGCAGCCGCCGTTCAGAAACGCTCAGTGCAAGTGCAATTCAGAGTAAGAACATCAACAGCAAAGCATCCATTTTCTCTTCTTACAAGGAAACCCTTTCAAACCAAACAAACAGAAGCCACTGTCTGCAACCTTCAAACTCGTGTAACGACCAACATTATCTCCCATCTTCCTCTTTTTTCACACTTCTCTACTTCTAAACTTTTTTTTCCTCACCCATGCTGGCGATGATGCTGTGCACCGGCAGCCTGGAGGGGGCGTCGTAGAGGCCGGTGACGGGCAGACCTTTGCTGTGCTTCTCCTCCTGTTTGAAGATGAAGGCTGAGTTCTCCTCCTTGGTGATGTTGATGTAGTAGCAGGTGTCAGTGGCGGCCATGATGTGGCGTGGGCCTGGGTTCAGGAGGATGCTCTTGTTGTCCTCCCTCTTCACCCCGATCAAACACACACCATACCTGGGAGGGAAAAGTCAGAGGGGTACTGTACTGGGATGACGTATCATTATAGTGTGCCCAGTCTGAGCTGGTTAAAGTCTTACTCACTTCTTATGAGCATGGAAGGAAGCGTAGGTGAAGCTTTTTCCATCGTACTCCCCGAAGAACTTGCTGTCACACAAGCGGATATGGTAGACCTCGTTTCCTGAGCAGCGTCCATACATCTTCTGCCAATGTTCTGGTGACAGCTGCCCCTCCCTGGAAAAGTATTATCAGAATATTTACTACCTGAATTACAGTGTCATGAAAAATCAGATGTCTATCATGGACTGGTGGCAAACAGCAGCCCTGTTTTAAAAGAGGAGGAGGGTTTATTTGGAATTAGATGTCAGAATCTAACTAAGCTGCCATCAATTTCTCAGTTATTACTTCAAGTGTGGCTCAAGAGCTATTTCAAGTCAAAGAAAACCACTTTAAATCATCAGTACCTTTATTTGCAATTCAACAGCTCTCATTTCCCCATAGACTTATAAATCTCTGACCTTTCATGGCCTTCCCTGACCCTGTGCCCCTATATTTTAGTCATAATAATTAACTAAAGAGAAAAGTTTGTGTTTTATTTAGTTCGTATAGTTCAATATATAATCAATTACGCAATTAACGGTTAATTTAATGCCTGCCACAGAGCAGTCTATTCCCATTCCTGTCACCTTCACAGCCCTAAGCTAGCACAACTTCCCGTAATGGAAGTTAAAATGGATGTGCAGTGTCTCTGCTGTGGAGAGCAGTGAAGATACAGCAGTCACCTTGCAGAGAATGTGAAAGACACTCGCCAGCCTTTTTAGCCTTAGAAGGAACACGTGTAATGCTTACTGACTTGACATTGACAAGTTCCTGCAGTGGTGACAGTGCAGTAGTCAGCTATGTGGAGAGAGAGAGAGAGAAGCCAGGGCCGGTCTATATAACTGTAAAAACTCCGCTGCAGGAATATCTGTCATTTTTCTCCACTATTAATAATCAAGAGGGATTAAATACGTCCTCATATTAAACATTGACAGAGCACTAAAAGCTAGGAAGAAGCAAAGTTTACTAAATAAAAGAATTTTATAGGAGAGGAGTTAAATCTCAACATCAGTTTTCAGTATTTAATGTCGAGATAAACTGTTTAGCTCTATTGCTACTGTTAAAAATACTGTCTCTGGGGTCAATGCGTAGCTCAGCTGACATTTTAAGGCAGTTGTTGTAGCCGAAATTTGTTTACTTAAGCATGTCATTATTGTGAATACATAAAATTATTTGTTGCCATTGCTGATAATTTGTAATTTTTCCAGTTACATTAGTTGGATCACTGACTAGCACCATGAAAAACAGCATGTCTGTCCATATCATATTCAAGTGGCACAATTAGTTTAGCTTAGTTTAACATATTGACTGGTATCAGGGCAAAACGTGTCCAAAAGCTAACAAAAATCCACCGATCCACCTACCTATTTGTTATTTATAAGATGTTCAAAAACCTGCTTAGTGGTGGAATTTCTAACCTCTGGACAAAGCCAGGATACGTTGTTCCAGCAATCAAGTATTTTTTTTTTTTTGTAGCTCGTAATGAGACTCCTACGCTTCTCAGCCCTCTCGTTTTCAGCAAACTGCTCCTGTTCTCTCAGGTTTGATGGGTGCCTTTTCCCATCTGCGAGATTAGATCAGGACTCATAGTGCACCACTTCAGAATGGTCCAATTTTTTATTATCAGTAATTTTCGGGTGCAATTTAATGCATGTCCGTGCCAGAATGCCTTAATAACCCTCTGATTTCATTATGCCCTGCACAGACTTAAAGCATCCTGTGCCCATAACATAATGGTGCCTCCTCCATGTTTCACAGTGGAGGTGGTATTCTTTTCTTTTTTCCTGTGTGAGCATTGGGCTGTTGTGATTTAGCTCCAAC
Source organism: Rachycentron canadum (assembly GCA_038496675.1). NCBI lineage: Eukaryota > Metazoa > Chordata > Actinopteri > Carangiformes > Rachycentridae > Rachycentron > Rachycentron canadum. The sequence continues at coordinate 3,515,221 of CM076654.1, forward strand.
TTTGTCTCATCTGTTTCACTTTCAAAAGTGTGACCTTCCTGTGTCTTCCTCCATGAAGCCCATGACTGGACATGGTTGTAACCTTGATCTTGGAGGTAAATTTGTATTTGTTTTGACTTTTTCCCTGGCTCCGTTTCTACCATTTGAACTCTCCTTCTGTGTAATCTGAGATTAATTTTCCTCTAATGGCCACGTCCAGGGAGGTTGTTAATAATATTAGCAACTGTGGTCCCAGTAGTTGTCCTTCACCTTGACCGTGCACAGCAGATATTCATCTTCCTTACCTCCTCAGACAGCTCTTCTTCTCCATCTTGTCCATAATCAGTGTGGTGTACACAATGATGCCAAACAGAACAATGACAACTCTTCTCAATTTAAATAGGCTGTATTACTGAGTATAAGATAGACACATGTAATACTAATCAAAAACAATAGTCTGTTTGAAAAATCCCTACAACCCACTTATTTATCACAACCTAGATCTTTGTAGAATAAGCAAGAATTCAGCTTCTCTGTTTTATCCTGTGGTGTTCAGGTGTGCATGACAAAAGCCCTAAATACTATAAGTGTATAACAGTGGTTTGTACTCACTGTCCTCTGGAGGTGTGAACCAGGAGGGTGACTAAGGTGGACGTGGCTGGACACACACAATTGAGTGCCAACATGGCATACTTGAACTCCTCTTCACACACTACATGATCTGATTGAAATGGATAAAAAAAAACAAAACAAAACAACGGCAGACAGTTAGATTTACAAATGTCTAAAACCTAAAATATAGACTATGCTCCAGTAGGTGTGGCTTTCAGGCACTTACCAGCAAACTTAACATGGAATTTATTTTCTGGTTTGAGAATCTGGACATAGAGGGGACAATTTGGAGCAAAGTCCTTCGCAGCCCAGGCCCTCAAAATAGTCTGGTGATCCTGTGGAACAAGAAATGGGTCTATTTTACTCATCCAGTCACTCATTTGTAAATGCAATTAGATTTTTATGGACCTTGAAGTTTGCCTCAGAGACTCAGTGTGTGCTCAATTCTCAACATTATCTGAATTTCTCCAGTCTCTCGTTTAATTTTGACAAGAAAAAAAGACTGAAAAGAAACTGCCCTGTTGAAATTCTTCTCATCATGAGTGGGTTTATGCTGGAAATGAAACGGAGTTTACTGTTGACTCACAGCGGCAGTTCGGTCAACTTCGTTCCTGCTGCTCAGGATGAAGCAGGCCTCGGCATCATCCATCCTGGGGATCGACAGAGAGGCGAGCAGAGAAAAAGAGAGGCAGGGTCATGGGCCGGTGACAGCCAAGAGGTCATTCAACCAAACAGAAAAGTCATTACTTAAAGAGATCAATGCTTTAAAGAATGCCACATGACAGCTGGAAAGGTTAACAGCCACAATCTCACATGAAAACAATCTGCTGTTGGTTGACATCAGACTGCATTGTGTTGCCATCATTCAGGGCAGAGATCATTCATTTGTGACAGAAGACTCAGGTGCTCTGTGAACTCATTGAAAACTACCTGTATATGAAATTATTACATGGAAATCTTTCAGCAGAGCAGGGTTGATGTGTCTATGAGGCCTGACTGGGTGATTTTATCTCTTACATATCAGTGCGTGAAATTGCCAATAGCATCTAATCCCTTGCACATTGCAGGAGGGGACTCTTGGAGACAGGGGGATTGGCTGCTAGACCAATTTCTAACTTTGATTTTACATCACAATGTGCTAGTGATAAATTAGACTCCATTTCACTTGTATCACATCATAACATGACCAGCAGTATGAAGCTGCAAAACAACATTTGCCAGTGTTCTTCCCTGAAGCAAGAGGCACAGTGGCGTCGCTGGTCCTGCAACATTTCGCATCAATTGAGTCAAAACTGGCAGGTCGAACATTTTCGTACATGATCCATCAGTTTTTCTTTTTTTTATTGCCGTCTATGTATGCGTCTTTGATGTGAGCAGATGATAAATGCAGAGTTAATCCCATTACACTAATATGCAAGCTGAGGGCAGCCAAATGGACTTGAAGGTATTTCACAGTAACTGTACCTCAGTGGCCTTTCATTGCCAGTGGGAGGCAATGAAAGGCCCGACCTGAGAACTTGGCATTAACACCTGGTTTTATCAGTGACAGGCAGAATATTATACTGTGTTAATCAGATATGTCGGCTACAATTCAGGTGGTCTGAAACAGGTCAACATCAAGGGTGCAAACACAATTGGGGCACAACTATGTGCATGTTCTAGTCTGCTTTTTTTTTTTTTTTTTATTTATTTGAATAAATGTGAGAATCCATGCCACACTTTTACTCACTTGGCCCTCATCAGGTCCTGGTCTTTGAGGGCAGATCCTTGCAGATAGATGACCCGCTGAGACCACAGAGGAATCTGGAGGATACGGCGAACCTGAATGTCTATATCTGTTGGGCACAGTATCACCACGTAATAGTCCTGCACGACAAAGAGACACAGGTGCTTTTATTTAAAATCGCACAAACATATTTTCTATATAACATGAGATATTCCTGACTGAATAAACAAAAAGTTACTGTTTGGCTGATATCTGCTCACAGATCATCTTAGACAGAATTATCTCATGGAAAATATTAATAATAACTTTAAGGAATCGAACCCTCAACACAATAACCTGAAAAAGTTTTCCTTTAAATAATTTTGCAGTTGCATTTACATTAAACCAGGTTTAGTTGCATATAATGTATGGACGTCAAGTCTTTCCAGGAAGGGTTGAAGGCAACTGGACTTGGTTCAAGGCCTCATGAGGTCCAGTTGCCCTTGACCTGGATAACTGAGACTCTTCATAGACATCACAGGTCAAGTCTGTTACTCCTGTTATGTTTAAAGCTACATTCATAATTAGTTTTTTGTATTTAACCAATAGGAAAACTGTAGAAAATATATTATGTTATGTAACTGTTGTGTGTTATGTTTTCCTTGCTCCTCATCACTGTTTTTGGTCAGAAAATAGTTCAAACTTCTTTTTTTTGAATTTTTACTATTTGCTTTTGCCAGTACCAGAAGCAAACTGGTTCCATAATATTAAATAGCTCCTAAGTCAGTACATCAAACAACACAAATCTATTATCTTTGTCATGCAACTTGTCACATAACCATTACTCTGGTGATGGTTAAAAGCAGGCAGTAGAGAGGGGGGTGGTCTGGCTACAGTTACACCTACACTATTGGTGAAATATGGTTGTTTGGCCTCTCCACTGTACCTGTAGTCTGGGATGAGCGTAGAACTCGTTGAGGAAATCCATCAGCAGGTCGATCTTCAGTGAGCTGACACACAACACCACATGCTTCTCTGTCTGCGCGCGGTGGCGGCTGTAGTTCCCCCCCAACTTCTGGCTCTCCATCCACAGGTACGCCAGTTCTTCAAACTGACACAACGACATCAATGTGATGTCACAAGCAACAAGAATTGAATGAATAACGAGAGAGATAGATTTGCTGTCTGGACACAGATGGGGGAACGTGCTGGAGTGCAAACTGCTGATGCTGTAGTTTGGGAAGCAGCAAGAGTTCATTTCTATTTCTCACTCAATTTGCTCTGCAGGAACAGCAAACACCTGAGAACATTGAAAGTGAGAAACATGTTTTGGATCTTAAAAAATTAAATAACACAGTGAAAAGGTGGATTTAGCAAGTGTGGGCCGGCACGACTTGGCTTGAATTTGAGAGACTTGCAAACTTCTCCTGCAGCCAAAAATGTCAGTAAGCAATTTAGTAGATTTTTTATTTGCTGCCAGCCTGTGAAAGCTGCAACAAAATGTCATGTAATGTTTGATGAAAACCCCACAAGGGTCATCACTGGATACAGAAAAAAATCAAAGAAGTAAGGATGATAGGAACCTGACTCAGGGTTTACTCAGGAATGGAACCTTTAATTGCACTTAGGGAAAAGCACTATGTTAGTTTCACTACCTGCAGTGGGAGGACCACCAGGGCAACACAGATGAGAATGACCACCAGCAGCTGAGAGGGCCAGATCTGTGGCGTGACGTCCCCATAGCCCACAGTGGAGAAGGTGACGATGCAGAAATAGAACGAGTCAAACAAGGACAGGTTCTTCCCAGCCCTCTCTAGGTGCTGGATCCCACAGGCTCTGCAGAAAAACGAGGAATTAAACAGTGACATCAGAGACGTCTCCTGCAGATAAAGATAATCCAAATAAAACACATGAGGAGATATTCTAATTCTGGGATCTGCTTGAGAATTATGACTTAGCCTGGTGGACTTCGTATCAAAATTCAATTTGCCCTGGATCAAAGGGCACCAAAGTCAATACCCCTAAGGCTCCTCAGTAAGTCATTGAAAGTGACACCAGTGATTGCTCTGTCGGTTCCACCTCGATGCTTGTGCTTATTCGTTTGTGTTTTGTTTTTTTTTTTCACTGATAAGTTGAAGATTTAATGAAACCCTGAGGCTGGGGGAGGGTTGGGGATATCTAACTGGACAGAGTGGAGTAGATGAGGTCGCTGCTGGGTGGTGGCCAAGGATCATGAAGGCTGCCAAGAGCTCAGGTCTGAGAAGTGACAGCTTTCATTAAAACAAATTTGTTTTTAGAGTGGAAATCAATGAGATAGAAGAAATAAAGGATGCGTGAAAATGAATGGCTATTTAGGCCAACAACCTTAACATGGCTTTTCACTTAAAGGTCTCATATTTTAGACTTTTATTGTGTTATCTGAAGTGGTATTAAGTAATATTTGTGAAATATTTGTGATTTTAAAAGCCATCTCAGTGTAGTTTTACATCTTCTCTCTCTTCTTCTCTCTGGAACTCTAGTAACAACAGGTTGGTCAGCCAATCAGAAAAGAGACTCTAAGCCTCTCTTCTGATTGGCTGACTGTTTTCTGAGGCCTTTAAATAAAAATATTTCAAAAGATTTCAGGTAAACACTCCAATCCTGTAAGACTGGACAGTGGGTCCAGGTGGGCTGGGCTTGGGGTGTGGCTGAGGGCAGTGGCTGCCTTGTTGTGACATCACAAAGTTACACAAGTCCTGATGGCTCATTTGAATGCAGTTTCTGAGTAGAGGCTGTGTGGACTTCTCTCTGGACTGATGGTTTGATATAATACCTTTACATATGATACTTTCTGGGAAGGTTCAGGGACCAGATTTTGCATCAAGGGTCAATAAACAAGAAGATTACATGAAAACCTAAAACCTATGGTTAGAGGTACATTTCTGTGACTAATGGCGAGAAAGATATTCACTCACCCTGTGAAAACCAGACACAGTAAGGTGCAGATGAGGATGAACACTTGGTTGAACATGGCAGAATGGGTCCTCTGGATGGCACGATGGAAATCATTCTGGACAGAGGAAGAGAGACACATCCTCTTGGCATGAGGCTTTTACTCTGTCGTGCTCTCATCTGCATCACAGCAAGACCGTACACTCCCACAGTTGGATATCATATAATTGGTTTGAATTCCATGTGACTTTGCACCCACTGCAATTCCTGCACAACACTGATGCTACAACACTAGAGTTCTGCACAGCACACATTTTTATCCTTCCTATGTTTCTGTGTTGCATTGCAGTATTCTGTCCTGTTGTGTTTTGCCTGCACTTGCCTTATTTTGGCTTGATTGATCTGGGGTTTCATTTTGTTTAAAATGCGCATTCCCCAGGTAAATGTAATCCATCATTACATCAGTATACTTCAGTGTAGGTCTAGAGTGTATTAGGTATTAGTATGCTTAGCAGTTGCATCACTAAACCCCAGCAACTGCAGCTGGTGGGATAATGAAGACCAAATATATTGAATCAATCTAGGTCTCTATGTGACCCATCCAGAGAAGATACCATCTATATATACATATTTTTTTAAGCAATGGCATTTAAAAAAAAACAAAACTCTATCAATAGCCTCTCTTCTTTTCTCCATTTCGCCACAGTCAGCTCAGTTAATCCAAACAAATAGTTCGCGTTAGCTTTGCAAGCCGGCTGATTGGCCAGCAGGCTAATTTATCAAGGTAACCAACTTGAACCCTAACTAAAAGATGGCATTAGCTAGTGCACAAATTAGATGTGTTCACAAAAAGACTAATGGGAAAGAAAGGAAATCACTTGCTCAACTGAATTCTGTTCACACAGCCAAATTGTATAAACCCTCTCAGCCCCTACAGGCAGCCTTACTAAAGAGAAAAGGAGAGCTCAAATATGGCTGCCACAGGATGGATAATGCTCCTTCAATGCCCTCAGTGCTGAATCCCCTTTTTGCAATACATCTATGATTGGTACATAACAAAACATAATTATAAAGTATTATGAAAAATACTTACGATCATGTTCTCCAGGGCACCTTTGGCTAGCCAGCAGTTAAGAAATACAGGGACGAATATGTTTCTCAATGGAGGCCAGAAGATCTTACAAAACACAGGAGGAGAAAAAGAAGAGAAAAACATGGATGAGATGGATTAGTTAACATACCTGAGACAATAGGAAATCTTTATTCTCAAGAAGAAAAGAGAATTGTCAATTTTTAATTAAGGTTATTGGGATGGTGAATGTTAATGCTGGGATGAGGTATAAATTGCATTGGAGGTGTTAGCATTATATGACTGAATTGTACAGAACAATCCAATAACAAAATGACCTCGAGCCAAAATGAAGACACCTGTGCTAATACATTTTTGGGGAACAGATCGACTGATCAATTGTTACTCACTGTGATTATAAATGGCACTGTATTGATCATCTCTAAAATGAAGGATATCTGGAAGATCTGCTCCCAAATGTTCCCCTGGAAAGGAAATTGGAAAGGAGAATATTTCCAGTAACAATGACCTTTGGAGGAAGTCACAAGAAAACAATGCTATATAAGGGCGAGACAACAGTTTTGTCCATGTTACACTCTTAGTGGTTGGTAATTAATGCTGTGACCTGAATTTGTTCTTAAAGTTTCAAAGCATTTGTTTGTTTGTGGAGAAGGTTACTCATGCTTGGCTACTGTATAAGAGCTCATGTATAGAAAAATATGATAATGTTTTTAATTAAAATCGTTCTTTAACAGAGTTCTTCTGTTCTTCTGCAAGAGTTGACTTTTGAAACTAGTATAAGCTGCATTCCCTGCACCTACTTTTAGGCATGCGTTATGTAAATTTGTCTTATCATCATGTGCATCATGATTATATACTAGGTTACATATTCAATATAGCCCTGAATCAGCGCCTAATGAAAAAGACTTGTCTTTTGCCAGTGTCTCCAAAGCACTGTCCATATTAAAAATAAACCTTATTTCCAAAAGGCCAGATAACACTGGACACACAAAAGTATGGTTGCAGCCAACTACATATTAAAAGCCCAGCTGAGATGACATGGATTCTGTCTACGATGGAGCTATCAAAATGCACAATAAAGAAAATAACACTTTGTGACACCTAAAGCATTTTACAAGGTTACAAGTCACCACCATCTGAGAAAAATAAAATTCAGGCATTTGCTCCTCATGAAATAAATGCAGTAGGAGTCCCTTCACGACCCTCTGAGGAAAGACGAAAAGACACAGCGAGGCATGAAGAGACAAACAAAAGATTGCATTTAATAAAATCCCCAACCAAACTTTAGAGATCTCCACAGGGAAAGAGCTGAAGTCTATAGAACGACATGTGTAAGAGATACTACCAATCTCAGAGCAGCAATTTTAAAAGCTAATAATTCCAAGCAAACACAAACTGAGATGGGCAGCACTTCTGAGGACCTCGGCTCTCGCAGGATTCACACTAGGTGTTAACAAGAAAGGTGTCTTCTCCATGTTTGGTCCCTATACCCTTCAATCCCAAGGCCAGTTAGCCTTACTGCATTTAGACAATTAACTGAAACTGAGCTTTCCTTTAATGTCTTTAGGTCTGAACAAAGTAACCACAAAACAGAAACACACCTAACCCAACACTGTTTAATAACTTCTACTGTACTGCACTGTTCTAATATGTTGTCCACCTCATTTACAGACTGTGTATTACTGTATATGAAGCAATCAACTTCAAATGCATGCTCAGTACTGGTGGAAGAATCTCATACCTCCACGCCTCTGAAACTTGCTATTTCTGTGGACTTGAATTATTGAAGATGAAAACCACAACCTGCACTTCTGAGCAGCTCTTTGAGTCTTTTAACATAACCTGTCTCTGGAACAGCGTGAGTGATGTCTGAGTCTCAAATTAGGATAAGAGACTCTTGGCCCGTGTCTTTTATAGGTGCCTTGGCACTGGGAATTGGACTGGAGACAGAAAGCTGTTGGCCTACGAGAGGATATAAACAGGCGGTGCTGGACTTTGATCAGACAGCTGCAAGACATCAGCATGGATTATAGCGAGAAGCCATGGGCCAGTTTCTTACCTTGTAGCTGAGATATGTGATAAGCATGGTCTCCAAGAAACTGATTAAGGCCACTGTCACCTGGAGCAGAGGGGGAGACGGAGTTAAATGGACAGAGCAGCTGCAAACTCCACTTATGGCTGCTCAACCTTCACTGAAGAACTACTCTGCTATGTAATTCTTTTATCTAATAAATGGGTGTTGGTGTGTTTGCCGTGAGATTCACTTCATGCAGTGGAGTGTGATTTATGTGCACTTTCACTGGCATTATTCTCACCTGTATTGCCCATACAGACTCTCGTCTGGTCACCCAGAAAATCAACTCCCTGTCAAAAACCATAAGAGGGTTTTCTTCACACTTTTATTGCATCTCCATAGAAAAAAAAAAATTGAACACAGACACACAAACACACACACACACTGCAGGTTACAATTAAATTCCATTTGATCAAAACATACCACTTGATTTCTGGTGACTCTGCTGCATTTGTCCAGCTATTGTTCCGACACACTGTACTGCTGAGAGGACAGAAAAAAAACAGCAACAAGGGAAGCACATAAGAGGCATTAAAGCATGTGAGGAAGTGTGAGCAGAAGTGGAAACATACCCACTGGGAAACACTTTCCATCAGTTAACATGCTACCATGAAGAACATACCCAACATGTCTCTAAATGCTGTTGGCACGAGGCACAGTACAGACAATCTACAACATCTGCACAGAAGGAGCAACTTATCTTTGCTCATTTTCCACTTACTGTATATTTCAGACACACTCAGTAAATAAAATTATTCTGTCACTTCAAAATAAAAGAGCTCATTCCAAGACAGTCTTAATAATATGTCATCAAACCCACAAAATGTCGCTGAGTTAAGTTTTTAGTTTTCAGCATAATTCTCAAGAGAAGCCCTTAGAGATATTCCAAGTTCTGAAAGGAAAATATTTCCACATAAATGTTCTTTCACATTTGTTGTTTTATGTATACACCGATGGGAGTTTTTTCCCCCCACATGCAGAAAGTTATCTGGTTGCTTTGGAAGATCTAAAACCAAAGAGCTGCTATTTTTCTCTGTCACATTAACTTTGCTTCACCTCAGATGTGGGGAATAACTGATGTGTGGGGAGTGTGACTCTCACCATGGGCTGCCATTGACCTCCTTGGGGTTATCCAGGCTGACTCTCAGTATGTAGAGGGCACAAGTGAGAATCTTCAGTGAGAAGTTGAACAGACGGATTCTCAGGCCTGTGGAGCAGCAAACAAAGCAACCTCTGATATATGACTCACAAACTGGTTTGTCTTAGCCTAGGGTTTGTTAAAATCTGATATTTTGTTCACAGGGCTTACAACTTAAAGCTGCACACACTTTGTTCATTGTCTCGCAGTTTTTCCACACTTGTCTTCAATCGAAAGTTCAGTCCCTGTAGTGTTATGACCACCTCTGTGTTCATAAGTCTTACTATTGATGACAGAAGCTGCCAGATCGCTCCTCATTAGGACGCTGATGCTGTTTGAACACCAGTTCAAGACCTGAAGTGACTATATCTGTCGAGGCCTCAAAGCATGACTAATGCAGCTCCGTGTTGCTTTGGCACCCTGTCGCAACTGATTTCCCCTGACACGTAACTTTCAAATTCTCCAAGAATAACACTTGCTTGTAATATCATGGCGAAGGACTACACAGCAATATAAATGACCCGTGCGATTAGAAAGAGGGACAATGTTTGTGGAATCACAATCTCCTGTTTAAGTAAGCGTGGGCATAAACTGATAAGCAAACACACACACACACACACACACACACACACAACGTGCAACTATGTAGAAGAAAAACTTGCCGTGCAAACATACTTGCCAGCCAGAGGGTGGTGCTAGCTGTATTACCCATTTCCAATCAGCCTCAGCAGCCACCTAATCTCTTGTGACGTGACCTCTTCAGATGAAGCCAGCATCAATATTAAAATGATTTGAAAACTGGACAAACACAAACAATGTTGCAGTGAAATAGAGCAACAGACCCCTGCAGCCGAAGGTGACATTTTCATTAGACTGTTGCTTTATGTCAAAGACTGTGGTGGCTTAGTGACAATGACACAAATTAGGGGAGACGCAGCAGAGCTACGTCAGTGATAAGGATATGTTGACGGTATGTTTTACCACAGAGTTACCATGATGCATTGTTTTTTTTTCCTTTTCTTTTTGTTTTTACAACTAGATGCAAATGAATGGCTTTTAGACACAATGCACCAAACCGCTGAGCCGCACCAGAGTCTCTTTCTGATATGTGGTGGTATTGCCAGTCTTATCTCCAAATGAGAAAAAACACTGCAGCCCTGCCTCGTCTCGCAACAAATGAGCCATGCTTTGTTGTCCATGCTGGGCCAAAGTGTGCACAGACACACACACAAAAAAAACTAAACTCATTTAAAATGGGGCAGTTAATGTAAGAATGAAAACCCCCATCTGAGACAGAAATTGGATATGCGTCATAACTGGCTGCAATTTCCTAAATTATGCCTTCATTTCTTCGTTCAGCCCTGAGCATATCTAGTGACAGCAGGAGAGGAGAGCAGGTGGGTGATGTTCCCCTGTTGACTGTACTTACTTGACCTTTGGTTTTTGATGAAGAAAAGCTTCAGCCTTTCCTTAAAGGTGTTTTCGTTCACGTAGAACTCCACCTGCACCCTGTGGGGCGGAAAGGGACGAAATGTCAGTGGAAATGCTTACAGGTGATTGTGCAGATTGCAGAAAGGCTCCAAGCCCCCAGCTGACATATGCACAACAAAATTCATAGCACGTTATCAAGACAGGTACTAAATTACATTTGGCCAAACAAAGTCAAGCATGTAATGGTGCTTTTTAAACAGGTGTTAAACAAAGAGGTGTATTTGCACTTACGTAGGTGTTGAATTCAGCATCTTTTACAATGAATCTAACGACCACACAGTCATACTCATGTTTACATTCATTTGTCGTTCTGATACCAGTGACAATATAATACCTGGGTTTCAGAAAATTGATACCTCAGTTTGAGGTACTAAACCGTTTTCCTCCAAGGTTTCCAACACTTATCAAAAAAAAAAAAAGAAAAAAAAGAAGACAAAATTTAATTCTACAACATAGTTTGATACTTGATGCTAGGGAAACACTTCAGCCACAAAAAAAAAAAAAAAACAAAAAACTGAAAAAGACTTGGTAATGTTAACTGTGCAATTGTCATAATTTGGTGAAGGTTTCCGGTAAATAAAAAACAAACAAAAACAAAACAAACAGGACAACAAAGCATGAGGTTTATGGAAATGTAGCTCAGTATAAACTGAACGCAACACTGTGCTGTTACTCTCCATTTACTGTCAGCCGTTATATACAACTGTAATGTGCGAGCACTGGTTCCTGTTCAACAATGCTGACTATTAGAAAGATACATTTCCGCTCTCTCAACGGTGCTCTTGAAAGATATGACACTGAGTTTAAGATGTTTTTTTTTTTTTTTTTTTTTTTTTTTTTTTTTTAAATTGGGGATGGGGGGGGTTTGTCATTTTTATTGTTATATTCTACATGAAGCACACCAGTCTAAATTATTTCTATAAGTGATTGAGAACATGAGGACAGCCTGGTTTACGGTCCAGTAAGCACTGTAATTGACAATCATCTATTAAAAACTACAGTACTTCAAATCTAACAGCTATTTTTTTTCCCTCACCAGTGACACATACTAGGACAATTTAAAGTTTCGAGTAGACGTAATTGACTTTAATAGGCTTGACCACATGATACCTTAAACACAAATGATGATATAGAACTGTAGGTTGATTAGACGGTAACTGAAAGTAATGAGCCAAGTCTATTAGCAGCATCTGTGATGTAGAGTGCTTGTTGCCACCAGTGAACATGTAGGGGTAGTAATAATGGCCCCTTTGAGGTTTCTACCTTGTGTGACAAGATGAACATAGGGTGCAAAAAGACAGCGGAGGAGCAGAGAGAGCAGGAGGGCAATTACAGCAGCCGACTCCTGAGGGATTTATGTATGTGTAGATAAAGAGTGTAGGTGGAAGAAAGCACATGAAATATGCACCACCTTCCCTCTCTACCTCTTACGGCCCCATCGCCATGGAGACAGCTTCCAAGGCAGGAAATGTTCACTTCCTGTTATGTGTTCTCACTATGAGGAATGAGGCAAAGCCACACACACAATGACATGTTCTTGTCTATAGGAACCAACCACACATCACCCTCACTGTAACTCAATCCTACCCAAACTCTCAGATATATGTAAACAGATTATAAAGCCTGCTCAGTCACCTGAGATGCAGTAAGACAGTAAATAATGGTGGCGAATGAGGCTGCCTCCATTGACACAGGTATCAGAACAGACATGGACGACCGTCAGCAATTACAGGCTCCTGCAATTACACTTAAAATAGGAAACGTGAATACAGCAAAACCTAAAACGTGACTCCAAAATAATGCGTTGGCTTTAGCCCAACAACATGACAAAACAGTGACAGAGCCAAGTGCGTTTCTGTGTGTGTGTGTGTGTGTGGGTGGGGGGGGGTGATGATAACCATGTAATAGCAGGTCCCATCTTCTGAAAACATTCTAATGTGAGGCTTTCCTGGCTTCCTGAATGCAAGATGAAACACGTGCAGCACATAAGTAGTAACATTTCTTGTTATGTTGGCGCTCCATCACATTTTGTGTAAAGTGAAACAATAACTATGAAACACAAAATGTCAGTGCAAGGGAGTTTTCATCCAGATTGAGTGACCCCTGTATTGTGCACTTTTGCCAACTTTCTCACTAGCTTTGTGTCGACTTTTAAGACGCCTGTTGTGAATTTTTTTAAGTTGACAGTGTTCCTTGTTCTGTTTTTAGTTATTTGAGTAGGATTATTGTGTGTTTAAAAAAAAAAAAAAAAAAAAAAAAAAAAAAAGTCTACTATTCCTATATGTTCATATTTAATCAACAATCACTTTCAAATACCCTGAAAGCTGTAATTTGGGACTAGATGTTAAGTAACAGTTGTGAGTAAATGTGTCGGTGTCAAACGAACCCCACATGCACCGTCATTACTTTGATTTGTGTTCACAAAATTAAGCACTAGAATGTAAATGAAGATAACAATCCCAGGACCTTTTATCATATGTTTCAGTGGCTCCAACAGAGGCTTCAAACATCACTGCAACACTTGACAACAGCAATACCTTTTAAGTAAATACGCTCTTTCCTTTGGCATCTCTGTAGTCTGCAAATGATCACTGCCAAGCTATGGATATTAGCAAACTGTCAAACAAACACAAGCAGTTTAAATATCCAAGATGCCAGAGGACTTCGACAACAGGCTGGAACTTATTAACCTTAGAAGAGACACTTTGTTTGAGTCCCTTAAGCTTTAAGATGGTGGGAAAGGCACAGGCCACAGTCACAATAGATGCAGCATGTCCTCAACTAACAGGTCCACATGGTACGTGATCATGATTTAAATGTAACCTGAGAGAAAAACTGGGTCTGATGGGGAAGACCTGTGATCATGTTTGGGAGTGTTAAAGTTGCACACACACACACAGGGCAGACCATGACCGTTGCCAGTGATAGGATTACAATTTTATGCACCCTTGCCTGAAACACTGAGCGACTACAACTGCTTTGTAGACTCAGTAAATAAACATCAAACAGCTTGTTGACTTGGGGAAAATCTGGGTGACAGAACAGAAGTGTTCAAATGCCTGCAATCATTATAGTGCAGGGTGAAAAAACAAACACTGTAAAACAGCTGCTCTGTGCCATATGGAATGTGTAACAGGGGCAAACATAGGTGAACAATAGTATTGATTAGCCTAGCAGAGCATTACCTGAGGATTAGGTGATCGTAGGAACTGTGGGAGGAAGTTACAACACTGATCAGTCCTGAAATGGTTCACTGATGCTTCTGCAGAACAGAAACTGGAAAACATTTCCCGTATAATCCTCTAATCTCGTAGAAGGCATTATATAATGTGCATCTGGCAGCACCAAAGTCAACACAGCGTAACCATGCCTAGATAACTACAACTTCCACAGGTGTTGGCATGGCAACAAATGTGGAAATTATCAGCCCAATTATCTCAGAGTTAAACAATTTGTATCGTAGTTTATGATAACATCCAGTCTCAGGAAATCTGCACGCAGACCAAAGGCATACAGCCTGAACACAGTTGTTTTTATTATTCTTACCGTTGTCTGATCTCCGGTTTGCTCCGTTCCCCCCACTGACAAAGCAAACAGTTGAAAATAGAAAATTTCCCATGCACTGCCCTCAGAAGTGTGCCTGATACGAAAGCTGCAGGGATTCTAAAAATATCACACTCGGACATGAATATTCAAAAGCTGTGGCATCTTTGTTATTCTCTGCTTCTGTTTCACAGAGCTGCAGCTAAAACCTCCCATGGTGAAGGTACCTCTTGTCCAATAGCCTCATTACAGTGCAAAAATAGTGGAATAGGCTCCAGGCCAGACATGGGCTGGGGCAACTGTTAAAGTACTATGTGAAATGGATATTGAAGCGAGAAACCTCAAGAGTAAACTGTAAGAGGTTGTGTTATAATTAGCTGGGGGGATAATCACCTTAATGGGAGCTAGGCGACTTGTGGATTGACACGAGCAACATGAAGGAGCAGGTATGGGTCATTTCTGGTCCTCTGAGGAAATCTTTTACCATGTGAACTGCTGTGTGCCTGCATGGGAGGCATGGAGAGGGTCTTTGCTGACCTGTATTTGTGTATGACTTTTTGTATGTGTATATTTTCCTTTTTATAAAGAAGTAGCTAATCAGACCATCTCTTTACTGGATCGCTGGATGGATTATTCTGTGAATGAATCGTTTTATGACTCACATCATATTTCCTTGAGGTTAAGGTTCATGTCAAATAAAGGCCACAGAGGGTTCTGTACAATATCTGCTCGCTTTAGTCCATCAGCATTAGTTCTGCATCAAACTATAAATAGTAAAGCTCAGAAAATGGCACATGGAGTTAAACTTACTCTGAAAAATGGGGCATTCAGCTGTGTCAGAAAATGACAGAGCATGTGTCGGTGTCAAATAAAAGTTAAAATGTTCCAAGACATGAGCCTCAACTTAATGCACAGCGATTGCACAAGAAAATCCTTAAATAAGCAATGGCATCTAGAGGGAACTTAAGGTAATATCACTGATGTTGAAAGGCGCCTTTGATATTCACTGCTACTTCTCCTACAGTTGAGTCTATGAGGTAAAGAGGTGACTCATCTGGTCAATGTTAACTTGTTTCACAACCAAATGAACAGTAAATGCATATTTTGACCAAGGCTGAACTATCATTTTATGCAAAATATTTCAAAGTAAAAAAAAACGTAGCCATTCAAGTTCAATAAAAACAAATTAAAGAAAAAAAATAACTTACAGATGAATAAAATGGATGTTTTCTCATGGCCAATCTTCAAAAATGAAGTCAATGCTTCCCTCACATGTAGGAAAAAAATTAATTATTAAAAAAAATCATCCATCTTTAGATACTTTTACTGTACTCTGTACTTCACTTCATGATTTCATTATAAAACCTGCCACCTACCTAATGGAGCTACTCTGAGATATCTCAGCATCAGATTCCTTCATGTTGAGAGGAACCAGTCAAAAGGGCGTGAGCACCAGCTGATAACGCGAATGATGAGATGAAATGATCTATCAGTATAACTGCATGCTGTTGCTGTTGCACAGAGGCATGCTTGCTTTTGTATACAGACATTAAGTGAAACCAAAATCTGTGGTTTCCTGTGATGTTATAGGACAGCCCAACCTTTACTGTGCTGCCACAGGAAATACCTTGATGTGTTTGAGTACTGTAGTTTTTAATGGAAACAAGAGTGCGCTGAAAAGGGAGTGTGTTTTTGTTGTGAGAGATTTATATTAAACTGCAATATGGTCTGTCAGACTGAATTTCTACTTAGAGAATAACCACATAAGATGATAACAATGATGAGGGAAACACACACATGCCAACACATGCTTATTGCTCACCACTTAACACATCCCTAAGGATTACAGTCCATTTTCCAACAGCAGCACAACAGCCACTACACAACAGTGGCTACCCAAAGCAGCTGAATGGCAGCGTCCTCTGCAGTTCTGCTATTGACTGCAACACGTTGATTTGAAAAAAGGCCCCAACATCTCTCTGAAAATACAATGTTGATAGCTTTTTTTTTTTCCCCAGCCTCAGCGGAAGCATGTTCTGGGGCATATTTCCTTGATTGACAGACGCCTAAGTCTATCACAGTCCAGCTCCACCCAAGTTTCCTCTAACTGACTACACTTGTTTTCTGTGGTTCTAGTCATAGTACTTCCAAGAAGTGCAACCAATGGACCCAAGTCACGACTAAAAATGTTCTCAAAATGTCCTTTCAGCAAAGTGGAGATGAAGCCAAAGAAGCAATACTCTTGTTTATTCAACCCACATCATGTCTTACTCTAAGAGGTGTGGACTTTCCTGCACTTCCAAAGTCACAGGCTTAAACAGTCTCAGTCTCTTTTTATTTTAGTTTGCAGGATATTCTTTCACCTCTGCTTATATGATTGATGCCTCAAGTCCAGATCTCACTTTCTGACGAAGTGAAGAACAATTTGCACATCCACTCAAAAGACAAATAATACACCAGTGAGTTCATTTAAAAATAAATAAATAAATAAATAAAATAAATAAAAAAAAAACATACACAAGCTGCCTTTTCACCATTTATTGTGGTACAATAATGTGGTACATTTTTTTTTTTGAGATTCTGCCACAACAACTGTTGAAAAGGTAGCAACAAATGGATTTGTTATTCCCAGATATCTGATCATTACCACTACAATCATTGCCCACTTTGATGAGAATGGCAATAAAACCTCCAAACACAAACAAGGCATTACATCTATGTCCACATACGGTCAAAGTGAACAGTGCTTTGGGGCTCACAGAAATTCCCCCAATGAGTCCTGTGTGCAGTTACCATTGCAGACACAATCCATGCCATGCAAGCATGATGCTGCCAGGGACTTACTGGGCATTGGTTGAGTCCATACTGTACTCCTCCTGATACCTGGACGCAGCACACATGGACACAGATAGGCACAGATTAGGAGAGATAGCGGTCGAGATCACAGGAAAGGGAAGGAAAGGTTGAGCCACTGAGGATACCACTGCATTTTATTTGCATTCACTTGCATCTCGACTCAGAATGCAACCATTTTAAAAACTTGAGGTAGAATCTGAACAGTTTGTGCAGCAAGAAGGTCCAATTTACGAACCTTATACCACGCTAGCCAACTCATATTCCTGTCGGAATATCAGTCATCTAGGTCATGGGTATCTGGGAAAAGTTGAATCAAGGGCTTGGCATCTTTGGTCAGAATTGAAGAAGCCTCCTGAACGAGATGTGAAACATCTTCAAGTATTGACAACCAAGTCCAATTGCCCTCGATTCAAATTTTCTTGGACACTCAAATCATTGGTTAATTCTATTGCGATCGTCTCAGGACTTCTTACAGCACAGTTAAGCCCTACTGTCAAGCTTTTTCCACCAAGGTTTCATTGAGTCACTGTCAAACTTCACATGCAAGTAAATATAAACATTAGCAGTGGGAATTGACAGTGTTTATAAAGAAATACAAAACGTATTTCAGAGCTGTTAATTCACAGGACACATGCAAGGTAAAGACTATACATCAACTTAATTTAACGAAAAAATTAATAAAAAATAAAAATAAAATAAAGACGCTTCAGTTGACTTAAGAACAGATGGGACACTTAATGCAAACCACAGGGGATCAGCGGGGACACCCTCTGGGTCAGTCTCAGAGGTGCCTATATTGAGATGACCAAGAAGGAAAGGGAAGTGTGTAACACTGAGGGACACTGACAGACAGAGAGACATACATATTGATTGTAAGGATGTGTCGGCAGTTCTGATGAGCTAGGGGTCAAAGGTTAAACACAGCTTGAATTGATGCAGAACAAACAGACTTGTGCACATTATGGCTATGACTTCCTTGGGAAACCATTTACTGAGGATGAACCATTGGGTTGTGGTTTTGTTTTTGTTTTGTTTTTTTTAATGTAAAGAGCATGTAAATATCATAAGTTAACAGAACATGTGTTAACACATAAATATTCAATATTGCAAATTAACAGCAACCCAGTAAATACACAGGCATAGGTACACAGCACAATGTGGACGTCTTGGCAGAGTCAGACGCCTACAAAGCCACTCTGTGTGACTAATAACATTAACTATGGCTGACTTCCCTTTAGGTACTCAGGTTCAAGAGGCCTGGTATTGAGCATGTTTAGTCTTTGGGATGGTTTATTGAGACACTCCAATAAAATGATCATTAATGATGTTATTAGTTAAAAGTGTGTCCTTGAATGACAAGTCAATGACAATGTGCTGTGAAAAAGGTCAAAGGAACACAACAGTCCTTACAGAAACATAAAAGCATTGAATATGACACACATGAAGAATGCAGCAGTGCTTTTGTACCAACAGTTCAATTTTATATCTACTTGTAAACAAGTATTATTAATAGTCCAGTCAATTTGCAAATATGATTCTTGTTCCGTTCAGAAAATGTGGTGTGTGGATGGTTCATTTTAACAATATGTTAATGCACTCAGCCAGACCTGAATTATTACTTAATTTAGTCTTATGTCTATAGTATATTATAATGAAATGTGTGTTGCTATGCGATATGTCGAGTGAGTAACCTAATCAAAAGTACATCTAAAAATATCAATTGCAGTGTAAGTGGATGGATAAAAAGATGCTGTAAAAGCTTGTAAAAGGATCAAAGCCTGTCTATTGGTCAAAAGTGCAAATAGAAGAAAAGGTCATTATTTGACAGCTCAAAACAAGGAACATCATCATCATCCCATTTATGCCTTTCAAACGAACTAATGGATTGTCCATTAAACCCAGGAAGTAGCTTGGTCAGAAGAGACTACGTACACCTTTCCAGTAACTAATCAAGAACCTTTCAACTCTAAGTGTCACTAGAAAGTTACACCATTCGACAGCAACTGTAAGGCTACTGTAATAGGGAATGCTCAACAATTACCTGAAGCTTGTCATTCACATTAGCTTCTTCTCTCTCAGTGACCTTGAATGAACTGAATGAATTTATCAATCACGTTGCATGAAAGAGTTTCACATTGTTTCACCTCATTTCATTTTAGTTTGGAGCTGGAGAAGTGCATATAAAAAGACACAAAGATATAAAAGATACAACAACTACAGATACAGCACGATTCACTGGGTGTCGATTGACCTGATAGAAGTTAATTCGTAAGTGGAAAAGGTAATTATGAACTGATTAGTCTGCTTATCAAATACACAGTACATAACATCAGGATCATCTTTTCTGTTGTCTCACATTTGGTGGCAACACTTTAACGAGCAGCTTAGTTGTTATCGGGCTGCTAAGAGCTTCAGCTGATAAACAGAGGCTTCCTTTGCCTCCATTAGCTTACAACTCATACACTAAAACACTCTCAGTCTCTCCCTTTTTCACATCAAATCACAGAAATCCAATACCAGAAACCATGCAGTTAACATCATGATGCCTTTGAAGTCTTATACTAATGATGATGTATACGAGAAAAATGAAGATTGAATCTCACCTCTGGGATCATGAGTATGAGCCGAGCCACTGAGACAACAAGTGCAAAATGACCAGCACTTTCCAAGTATCCTTTAAATTACGTTCACTAAGAACTGCCTCGAGCGCTGACTGATACAAAGTGGGAGGGCCTCACGCACATACACTATCTCTGCACCAATTTCAAGGACAAATGGGATTTGTAGTTTTCAGTCCGTCTACCTGCCTGTGAAAACTTGTCAACATTTCCACCATATACAGTCCCCATACTTTTCCACACATGGCACGGAGGCAGCTCAAGTTCTCTTCTCCAAAAATATGACTAAGCTGGTTCTGGCACAGTAACCTAACACCTGGTGAAGAAACAACACGATCCCAAGCTATAGCTTAGTTATACCTGCCAGAAACTATATGCTTAATATTGATCTATGCATCAAACATACACAAACTTAATCAACACCTATATTCACTTTTATACCATTCTAACAGAAAATGCCCATTTCTGACTGGCTGGTTGGTGTCCTATGAAACCTCATAATAGATCACCAGCACAGTGCCTCTGTTTCCCATTACGTCACCTGTTACAGTAACTCAACCAGGAGTTTAAAAAAAAAAAAAAAAAAAAAAAAAAAAAACAGGAAAACTATAGATCATGATTTAAACAAGACTTTGCCTTTTCACTCCGGCAAAGAGTCCACTCTGCCAGATTCAAACCTCTGCCCTTTTCCGTTCAGAACATTTGTGCCCAAATGGTATGTTCCCCTAACCACTTAGCCATCAGGTCGCCTAAGCTGTATATTAATTTTTGCTGATACTATGTCAGATATGTGTTCAGTCAATGTTATAGCAGTTGGCACTCTGTGGTCTCTGCTGAATGGCTCATCTTTTTATGTGATTTTGTTTCTATACAGTGTCTCAATAGAGTTTAAAGAAATGTCTTTATATCATGATACATATCAACAAAAAAAAGAGGCTCATGATGTTGAGTCCACCCTGTGTTGATGCTCTGTGCACGTGAAGGCAACTGGAGCTGGTGTATACAAGATATTCATCAGTCAAATTATGGCCTCAGTGTTAACAGCACTCTGAAGAGCTCTCTCCCAGGCATAGTATTCAATCAGACTGTTGTCCTCCCTTCCGTTGCAATCAACTCAGCTCTCAAAGGTCTGCACTCTGCAGTCTTCCTAGCCAAGGGGGTGAGCTTTTTCTGGAGCACGGCTCAGACTCAGTTCAGTAGACTGATGCTGTTAGGAAGCTGGGGAAAGCAAGTGAGAGGCGATGGCTCTGATCAATGATTTGGCCTATACATGTACACACACATATACACTTGTTCTTTACAACACACAAGGCATCTTTTGGACGGTGTTGCAGAGACTAATTTAAAGGCCACTTGCACGCTTTCAGATGTATCCTCCTGACATCCAAGGTCTGATTAAAAGTTCATTTTGTTTAGGAGGATGTATAGCAACCACGGAGTTTAAACTCTCAAGTCAACAGCTGAGAGATTTCCTTCTCCTGGTTTAATGGACAATAATGATGGACAATGTGTGATTTACCCCAAGGATCATATTAAAACTCCACATTAAAGCTCAGGTACTCAAATTTAAATGAAAGTAATTGTTCTTTGAAAGCAGGCTGCTAGAAATAAGCATTAATACAAAAGGGAGGACAAATAGCTACAATAAATTTAAGGATGTTAAGAAGTAATCTGATTTAATTTCTTTGTTCTGAAACAAGAAATTATGATGTCTAATGGCAGATAAATTATTTGACAAATTTGTGTCATTGTTAGAAAGTGCTTATCACAAAGCCACACAAATAAGATGGCATAATAAGCAGGCAACCACAAAAAGGCCATGAGATTGTAAACAAGCAGAGAGGAGCCAAAGTAACCTCCTGTGGTTGAC
Source organism: Rachycentron canadum (assembly GCA_038496675.1). NCBI lineage: Eukaryota > Metazoa > Chordata > Actinopteri > Carangiformes > Rachycentridae > Rachycentron > Rachycentron canadum. The sequence continues at coordinate 3,537,128 of CM076654.1, forward strand.
TCCAGTGAACTGCTTCTTTTATGACATTAACGCTAATCTAGTATTCATTTAAACAGTATACATGCCCATTAGCTTCCTGTTGTTTCCCAACTGACTCCTGCTTACGCCAGAGGAAAAGCTCATTTAGTTGTTGCAGATTCATGAAAAATTACCCAAGGATGCTTGTACCTTATCATGTTGGGTGGGGAGTTATGGAAAAAAAAAAAAAAGCATAAATAAGAGTTGACTTTATATACTTTATATACATAAATACATAGAAATATCTTATCACAAGTAACTGATATTCAGTGCCATTCATATGTCCTTAAATATGATGCTCTTTTTCAGCAGAGAAATCATACTAATCAATTCTTCTGCTTGACCTAATGGCTCCCTGACTGACCAACATCATGTAACTGTCAGCTTGGCTTCATATCCTGCTGAGGACTTCTGTTGCATGATACCTCCCCTCCGTGTCCAAGCTTTGCCCATTTGTGATCAATTAACCTTATAATTTAAAAAAGGAGCAGTCAAACACTATCAGTCGAACACTGGACAACTGCTAACAGAAAATATAAAGTGCAGTAGCACTTCAGATGGAGGGACATGTGTTCTCTATAGAAGGCTCTGTGTTGGTGAAAAGTCAGCACGTGTATGTATAAAGTCTATACTGCATATCTGTCAATCTGAAGTCCTGCCTTTTCTCAAGTTGCTCTGTCATCCTGTGTGATATACTGATGTAGCCTTAACAAGAAAGCGGCGCAAATGGCTCCCACTTGGCTCTGAAAGTCAGATTTATTGCAGGCCAACTGGCCAAACCAAATGCCAGTTTTCCAAGCAGCTTTTTCACAGAGAGCCAATGTTGTAGTGAGGCGTGAGGAAGCCAAAATAAATCTGCGTGAATTTATTTGTTTTGACCACATCCTGCGTTTAAAAAGATGGTCAACCCCTCTGTTCTTGAAGATCCTCCAAGACTCGTTTAGCGTCGTCCCTGTATGTGGATGTCAATGCTGTAAAGAGAATCAAAATATACACAGACATAAAAGTTGGGATTCCCGGGTGCTTTAAATTATGCAGAAATAAATTCTTCCTGGGCCAGATTATTGATTCCCCTCACTCCTCCCTCCACATCCTCTTGATCTCAACACAAATTTTACTCTGAGCGCATCTTTCACCCTAGAAAGCTCCCAGATTTCTGACTACTTCCTGTCAGCCTTAAGTAGACATTTGGGGGCTCTGTGTAGACTTTAGAAATAAAATACCAAGTTTTATCATCCCTTAAAAGGGTAATATGACAGGAGAAGGAAAGCATCTATTCATTCACCTAAGATACAGGAAGTTCTTCCCGAGGGTGGTAACCGAAACATTCGACAGTGGTCCTAATCTGGTTACCCAGGGCAACTGGCCAACTGATGCATTAGGTTTTTACAGCTTCAGCCATCTACAGATATTGCATATTAGACCCCATACAAACAGTCTGGCACTGCAATACAGCCACAGTCAATATTGCTCAGTTTCTCAAAACTGATTGGCTTATATGCTCCTACTCCAGCCTGTTCAGAGCAGTTGCCAGCTTTTTATGGGTCTGACAGATCTGCAGACATCACTACAACCACCAGCAGGTAAACCAGCGACACCACAAACTTCTTCTTCACCATCATCGTATATGTCGCAGCTCATGATTCATTATTCAGTAAAATGAATATTTAATGATATCATTGCGTCTACAGCTATGTCACTGCTGTCTTTGCCAGCTTCATCATTGTTACTTACATTAACGTCAGTATCGCCAGTATAGACTATTAATAACCACCGTCTAAATTTTTTTATCCTTAATGGTGGAGGAGGTATCTTGCCAGAATCAAACCATTGACACACATTGTAGTTATTCTACCAATAATGTGATCACAGCGATGATGGAGAGGTTTTTGATAGCAGTGAGGACCAGCTGCCTCATTCATGTTGACCTTTAGACCTCTCCATCATTGCTGCGATCACATTAGTAGTAGAATTTAGTAGTTTGTTATCAGCTCTATAAATCACCCTGCACATCCACCTACAGATCATACTAGCTGACAAAGTTTTGTCATCAAAAGTTCCACCTACGTTCATCATTATGACATAAATATAAAAGTCAGCTGCTGAGTACACGTAACTCAATGTCATCTTTACATCTTTTTTTTGCATCCTTAGCTGAACCACTTCAGTGTTTTTCGAGCTATTCTCGTTAGCGTTATGAAAACACTGCACAGATCGCTCCAAACTAAGCTGTCACTTCCACACCAAGATCATTTCAATCAAAAACGTCAGGAAGTTTAGGAAAAAGAACAACAACATTTGAGAAGTGCAAACTTTGCAAACTTGAAAGATGTGCTGTAGATGAAAGATATAATTCATAATGAGTGAACTTTTCACACTATTGCAACTAAGTTCACATTTATTTGCAAAAAGTGCACAAATCAACACAATGCCTTTCCTTCAGGGGGGGAAAAAAAATTAAAACAACTAAAAAAAAAAAAAAAAGATGCAAGTTAGCATCATCTCAAGTCTCAAACATGCATTCTTTGAACACGGGATAACACTGCCAACTCTGTAACGCACCATGACATCCCTCCAGGTCTGTCGTACAAAACAGTAGAGCTAGAGACATTTTTGCTCCAAGGGAAAAGCTTTGCAGAGGCGTAAGCACTGAGTTTAGTGGAGGAGGAGAGTATAGTTTCAGTTGACTGAGAAACATCTAAAGGTGCTGAAGCACTGGTGGTCTGACATCACTGAGCATTTCTCAGCAAGTCTTTATTATTGATGGGAAATTGGTGAAGGAGAGAAAATAAGAAATGTATTAATATTTAAAGAGTTATGACTTAAGTAATGTCTGAAAATACTTTGAAATCTTTTTTTTTTCTACAAGACTAAAAAATGTGTTTCTCCTCCTAAAAACATTGCACATTATTATTATTAATGTTACAGCAAATGTTCCAAGTTTCAGTAAACAGACAGATTTCTGATCGCAAACGTACACACAAAATGTCAATGCCCTCAAATATTAGGAGAAAAATGTGCTGTAAATATTGAGAGAAAACACACTGCAGCACCAGTACATTGGCTGTGCAGTGGTACCTGAAACACTGCCAAACAAGTGCACACTGTCTGTTTTCAGCCAAACCAACCTCATATAACCTACAGATGAGAGTGCCAATCTGCAGCTCTTAAGTTCTTTTGTCTCTCTGAAAAAAAAAAAAAGTCTCATTCACTTGTTACAGGTTCAGCCCATTTCACACAAACCACAATCTAATTTGACTTCCAAATGGTAGGAGAGTGTCCTCAGAGTGGAGGCTATAGAGTGGTGCACGCATGTGCTCAAATATAACACAGATTTGATCAAAACATGAAGGTAAGTCAGCATAATCGCCCATGGTTTGCATTTTTTATTTTACCCATCAGTCTGGTTGTATCGCCTCAAATATAACTTCGCCTTTTTGAAGCAGTGGTGTTATGAGATTTTTTTTTTTTTCCTCCCTCGTCCTATAAAAAACACCAGGATTCATAAAATCGTAATGACAATGCAGCATGCACTGAATTATGTAATCACTATACACTGCAGCCCTTAAATGAATCCCAGTGATGCTGAGAAAGAAATGATTGACGGCACAAGCGTTTGCATTCATTCAGCTACAGTGTCTGTCATGAAACTGCCTCATAAAGAGGCGCACTGGCTGCGTTCGTGCTCAACCCCAATAGGGGAAATATAGCATCCGGTGCGTAACGATTATGTCACTCATATTCCTATAAATTTCCGTGGGAAATATCATTTTACAGATGAATAGGTTTAATGGTAATGGGATATTGATCGTAACTTTTACGTAGGGATAATTACGAGCTAAGTTACCCTCCTAGGAAGACACCAGCATGCACCATGCGCTCGCAGCATCATGTTATATCGCGGATGCTGCATGTGTGCAAGCGAGCTGCATTCAGAAACATGCCACCTTGGTGCCGATCTGCGGCAGCTACCTTTGGCCGGCATCGCTCCCGAAAGAGCCCATGGTCCGGAGAGGGTTGGAGGGGTTGACCCAGGTGGGCTCGGGGGGTTTCTGAACATCGGTCTTGACGTCTGGGTCGATCTCCGAAGGCGAGGGCGTCAGCTTTGCGCCGGCCATGGTTCTCCTGTCTCCCTAGAGTTACCTCCAGCAGAGAGCGGCCGATCCGTTTCCTCCTCCCGGCGTCAGCACACAGGCTCAGTCAGCGACCGACGCCGCCTGAAAACCGCATCCCCCTGTTTCAGTGGTGCTGCACGAAGGCGGAGGGAGAGCGGCTCCCTCTCTGCCGCATCACGGGCTCCTCAGACACACTGAGGGCAGCATCGGTTGGTCTCCTGGCTGTGGAGAGCTCCTCCATCCCTGATGGAAATGTGAGGTCCCCCGTGCGTCTGTAAGATTCACACGTCGTCACGATGTAACGTCAAGCGCTTGTCCAACCCGACGGGCTCCCCAACCATCTTACATAACTCAGGCGGCCAAACACAAATGATCCGCGACTCCCTTTGATCACAGAAACGTGCCAATAATTCACCTTCACCACGTCCATCACTGCACAGCCTGCAGGATGAATCCTGCAGATTTACATGATGCTGAAATCACAAATTCTATTTCTAATCAAAGCTGATCCGGATCTTAGTGGTTGAAAGGTTGCTGAATGGTAGATGGAGCCAAGGTGATCAAACAGTCCTCACTGTGAATAGATCTTCATTATTAAGCTTCTGTCAGCTAATCTTATACAAACCACAAACAAATGAGCAGGTGGCCTTATCGCTCCATGGCCTGATCAGTCAGGTTTGAATATGGAAACACACCTTACATGAGACACGAGTGTTTGTTAGTCAATATCTAAAAGCAAGACAGTTCAGCTTTTTAGACTAGATACAAGTTGGATTGCCTTGCATTAACAATACACTAATAAATGCTATAAGATAATGCCTTTTTTATGTGCCACAGTGTGTGTGTCTGTGTGCTGGTGTGTCCTCTGCCCTCTCTTTTCTCTCCAGCTGTGCCTCTCTCATCACTCAGGAGCTGGAGTATAAAGGATGGAGCGTAGAGGACAGGCCAGCGTCATATTGAGCCATTTGGCAGCCGAGGACCTGTGTGTGTGTGTGTATGTCGACTGAAATAGTGACACTTTGGTAAGTATTGTGTTTGAGCTTCTTTCTGAGCGTATGGTACATTTAGATTCCCAGTGGTTCACTGTTGGTTTTCTGTTGCAGTTGTGTGTTTTGACAAAAACACACAACTGAATCTTTTTACTGAATCTTTTGTTAGTTTCTTTTAGTTTGCCTGGTTTACTATTTCATTTATTGTTACTTCCCTAAAGCCCTGGATTTTAACAGGGAACATAATGTGTTCAATCAGCCATAAGATAAAAACTTTCAAATCTCCTTTACTGAGGAGATGTTGCACTTTTAATTAATCTAAGAATCTGAATTTGCAGCAGTTTAAGTCAATGACACATACAAACAATTGTACTCATTAAATTCAACACATAAGTGTTTTTAGCCGATTTATCTTTGTCTGTGTGACTTTGAGGAGATTTATTTCAGAGCAAACAAGATGCTGAAGATTTTAAATCTCCAAGGATAACACCTCTGTGAAACCAAGTGTCCTTCTCTTTGAAGGATTCATTGTCAAGGAGAACTGATCTGAACCACAGCACACACCAGACCAAGACAAGAGAAATGTCCTGCACATGGGACCAGACTGTCATTGAATTTACAGTGATCCACTATGATTCACTATCCACGCTTCATTTGTTCTCACATCCATCTGCTTTTCATGTGTTTGGAATGAAAAGTGAAATGAACCTGAGCAGCTGCATTAAACATGCAAACTGGGGAGAACATCACACAGGCAGAAATACCGCAAATACCACCTCCCTATGTGAGGTAAGAGCACTGACCACTGAGCCGCTGTGTGTTCACGGGCCTTTAAAGAACCTAATGATGAATCCTGAAATGAACTCGTAACCTGGACACTGGTTGTACAACAGGTCAGGTACATGAGGCAGGAGACAATGAATGAATAATGGATGAGGTTTCTCCCCCAAGATCAAATCAGATCAGATTTTGACACTGCTTTTTTTAATCATGATTCAAATTTACATCTAATTTGCTCAAGATTGCGCTGCTATTATCTTTCAGCTCATATTCCTTTGTACCAGGCATGAATTGAGAACAGCTATTTAAGTTGAATATTTCTCATCTCCGGATCATTATCGTGATCTTGAAGGCATATTTACAGTGATGTGCTCATATGATGCAGTTTATTTGTAATGAAACCAGAGGAGCCACATGAGCTGAGGCCTCATTAGTAATTCGTTTAGGAAGCACACAACACACTCCACATTCATTCCATGTGGTATTTTGGATTCAGCCTTCAGGAAACGCATTAAATTATCTGTTGATAGTAACCAGGATTAGAGAGGTGGCCTGTGGATGGAGGGCTGAGAGTTTAATCCACAATTAGATAGGAAAATATGGGGAGGGGAAGGAAAAAAATGTCTTCTTTCCTTAACAATATGATATAAAATAAAAATACATCTGAGGAAAACACATCATCATCATCCTGGTTCTATTCCTGTAAAGAGGCTTCGTGGTGTCTCATCTAAAACAGACTGATTAAGTCCGATTATCCTTGAGACGTCAGTGTGCACAACTACAGTATTTAGTATATACATAATATTGACATTGTTATGTATATGTACTAAGTCAACATCCTCTGTATAAATAATGTTAAGGATATTTTCCACATCCACTCCTATCTTAATTGCCAAACAACATTATCCAGCAGTTAAAGCTGTAATGCATTTATGAAAATATGCTGCTCGATGAACATTGTGGTATTATTCAATCACGAGAGCAAACAAATCTGATCTGGCGGAGACTGTGTCTATGTACTAAGTGCCCGTGGGTGTGTGGACTGGTTTCTATTGATTATAAGAAAAGAGTCAAAGTGACAGGAGAAGAGAAAAAAAAAAAAAAAGGAAATTAATGGATTGAGAAAGAATATCAAGATGTGTCAGAGAATGAGAAGAGAGGTGGATGCAGAAACAGGACAGATTTGAGCACAGAGACACAACGTGGTGAAGCAGAGAACTGCACAATGTGAGTCATCTGCCAGTAGCACTAGTGTAAAAGCATACTGTACAGGAAACAGACATCAGGCAGTGCTGGCTTAATGTACTTTATTTCTAATGACACAGATGGCAGCACAGCCCCAGGTTTTTATCTCTCATGAGGTTCTACTGCAGTATCCTTGAACAAGCTGCTCAAACCCTCTCATGCTTCAGGTACATCACAGAAGCTGGTGGAACCTGCAACCTAACCAGGAGCATAACATCTATTATGCTCAAATGATGCAAAAGATCTGTGAAAGATCTGAAACATTATATATATATATATATATATATGTATGTACATACATTATATCAGAGGCGAGATGGATTATTATTGGTAAAATTCCTGATATATCAAATGTCAAGAGAGCTGCAGTGTAGCCTACTAAACTGAACAAATCAGATTCTACAAGACAAGCAACTTCCTGCCACTGAGATGAAAAAGAGACAGAGCTGACAGACGCAACACCGTGTTGTAACACGATGACACTGCTGTGACATTTTAAACTGTGCAGTTGCAGATAAAATAATGGTAACAAAATGGATTTCCTCAAAAATTATGGCCATTAAATTATGAATACAAAAACAGTCTTGATGTAGAGAGCTGCATAAAAACAGCGACAGATCTCCTTGTTATCATGATTTGAATTTGTAAGCTACGTTCAGCCTGTGAGAATGCACCAAGGGTGATAAGACCAGATAATTTAACAACGTTTTAGTGGGCAACCAGGTCTCTCTCTGAAGCATCAAGAATCATTGGGCGCGCCTTGGCTCCATGCAGATGGGCGTTGAGAGCAGTAATAATGCTTCCTCTGTCAAAACATATTAAGGCAGTGAGCTACTGCGGCTGTGGGCGAGCTGTCTGCCTGCGCACAGCTTAGCCAGAGAGGAGGAAGAAGTCTAGTCAGTGCCACTGGCAGACTCAAACACAGGAGTGTACACACGCACTCCAGCGCCGCATTCACACGGATGCGTTTGCTCACCGACTGCTGGTTTGCCAAAGGCTTCTTCGTGCAAAAAGGTTCAACTACCCATTTATTGGTCATAACCTTATGTCCTCTTCCAAAAATGAAGATGTCTGTCTGAGGGTAGGTTCACTTATATAAAGTGAGTTTACCAGAGCCAATGTTCATTTGAGAGAAGAGACTATACATTCTAATTCTTAAAATGATCTGTGGGACTAATAAATTATGTCTTTCAACATGTTATGTTTGCTCTGAAAAGAGCAGAGTCCTTGTTGAAGTACAAGCACACACTACTTCAGCTTTGTGCAGCATTTACTTTTACTCTTTGCCTCCAAATAAACAGCTGAATATGATTTTTTTGGGTTATTCTTTTCTACATACAGCTACCATCTCTGCTGCCTTTTAAACCACTCTGAAAATATGCAGGCCACATTACCAACAAATAGGCCACGTTCAACAGTTTCATGAATAAAACAATTGCTCCCAGCAGGATGGTGTGCCAAAAAGCAGTGAAGATGCTGTTCTCATTTGCATAAATTGGGAGAATCAGCTTGTGTATTTATGTATGTAGATAGAGATGTAGTTTTTTTTTTTTCTTTAAGTACGTGAACAGCTGCAAAATTTCATAATTGATTGTAGCAGAAACTTTTCATCTTCAGTAATAACTCATAGTGTAGTCTGTATTGATCCTTGTACGGGGCAGCGTGAGTAATGGCTTCCTTGCTTACCATCTTCCAACAAAGTAAGCTAAGACTTTCATAAATCAGAGACGCTCAACTGGCTCAAATTCAGATTTTTTTTCCTACTGTACAGTTTATCATTGGACTCAGTCTTTTACTGAGCGGAAGGTATATCAGGCTAATGAATTTCAGTGTTACTTTTAAAATCAAATTCATAAGAAGTCATTAGTGACGTGGTAAAGCACCTCTCTTTGAGCTAAACTGCAGTTTTTAAAACCAGGAATATACAAAGTTTCACTATGTAAACACATTTCAATAGACTTGAGTGCTTTGTCACAGCAGTGATATTACATCAGTACAGTACACTGTATATATACACAGTTGAAGGATTTGAATGTCTCACAGACAAGAGCCAGGAGCCATTAACACTTGCAGCTGATTAGAGTTAAGCATATTATGCAAACTGTGTCTTACAATTCACAACATATACAAAAAGGTAAATACAGCAAGCATCAGAAATATTTCATATTTCATTAGTCATTGGAAAATAGGGTTGCACAATTCATCGAAATTACAATATGGCCAAGTGCAATATCCAAATTGGAGGATCGATCGCAGGTCTACAAATCATATTCTCCAGAGATGAAGATGCTTGTCTGGTACCCACAAATTGCGTGACCATCATCATTGTTTTCAATTCTTTTCCCAGTGAAAATGAAATGCAAAAACGATCGTTCCAATTGAAATCTTATTGCATATCGCAACTGCAACATCTACCTCGGTAATCACAAACACAAGAATAAATAAGTCTAAATAAACAGGCAGTAGGTAGAGAAACACACACACACACACACACACACACACACACACACACACACACACACACACACACACACACACACACACACACACACACACACACAACTAGACCAGCAGACAGCAGACAATAATGCAGCAAATCCATGATCAGTGAACCACAGCAGTGATATAGATTATGAAATATCTTCCTGATTGTCTTGGCCCGGCAAAAAAAAAAACTTTTACAACTACAAAAATGACAGTATGAGACATTAATGAGCATAAATTGATTAGTATTTCAGATTATTCCAAAACCATGCACATGAAATGGTTGAAGCAATTGCGTTCTGTGATTCCTGAATAATCCTCTACATGATGCTGCATGTCCCACACACCCACAACACTGGAAACCCCTCTACAGCACTGACAACCTCATCAAAATGTCTCCATCATCACAGCTGTTTATTAAAGTCTGACAGGCCAACTCCACCGATGCTAATTAAGTTGGCAAAGACAAAGCATGGGGGCTAAACAGCAAATGCACAAGAGATTTCCTGACACAAAGATGCAGTGGCCCAGAAGAGAAACAAATTGCAAAGTGGTAAAGGAAATCTTTTTTCTCTGAACACCCCGGGCCCCCTGATGATTCTCTTTACAGCCTACCTTTAATTGTCTCTCCCATTTGAGCTATCCCTCTGAGATTGTGTGCTAAGCAACTGTAATGTCTCAAATAATTTCATATGAAGACCAATAAAAGCCCTTTAGCAGAGCTGCATGCTTATTTTTTCCAGCTTAAGCATGTTGTGCCACTTTCACTCCCATGTGTTGAAGGGAAATAAATCTAAGTAGACATTGCTGAAATACAGCCCTGTCCAAATTGAGCCTTTTGGGAATGCAATGCCTCGGCTAGCTCTCATTGTCACTGTTTACTTGGTCACATTCCAGTTTCAGCTCATTGGCTGCACAAATCCTTTGAGAAACTGGCCCCCATAAAATGTGCCTAAATAGACAGAATGTGGATAACATGTTTGGGGCCTCGTCGCGACACTAAGAGTAATTCTTAAACTGGCAGCACGTCAAAGACACACAGCCACTCTGCTGCTGATGAGAACAAGTCTAGCAGCCCTCAAGTGTCGCCCACTCGATCTGCTGATGGTGGTGACTAATGCCACCTATGGTCTAAATTGCAGGCACTGGTTGCGAAGTCCTCTCAAGACTTTTAGGTGAGATGATGTTGAGAAACTTTATGGTCTCAACTTGAGATGTGAAGAAATTTCATCATTTAAGTTAAATTTGCACTTCATGGAATTGTGCTACATATTAGTGCATGTCCACCTCTGTGCAATTAAAGATGCACTAGATCCCTCCGCCTTACAGCAAATGTCTAGTCAGAACTTGGCAAAGCAGGCCTTGCAAACTAGCTTGCTACCGGCAGCAACCAACACAGGAAAAGAGCACATCATTAGCCAACTACATTCATTTGAAAAAGGTTATAAAAGACATGAAAAACCATATTCCCTGTCCTGCTCTTTAATGTAATGAGGAAGCAGCGATGTCAGCCGAAGGTACAGGTAAACATTTACTACATGTAATTAAACAAAAAAGTAGTTTCACTACATTGCACAGTAACTTGCTGGTGATTCAACTACTTTCATATGTGCATCATGATTCAAGCAATTAAATTATCTTTTGTTGTTTTCATCTAGTACTACTGAAACTACAGTTTTAGGCCAAAACAGGAAAGGAAAGTTTTGTTGTTTTTTTTTTTTTTGACCAGTCTCGACTGCTGTAAAACCATGTCCAGGAAACGCTTTCATCAGGCAGCTGACACCACCACCACACATTTGACCTGTGTGTAATGCATGTGCAAAAGCCAAGTGCAGGTTAAAAGCAGAAAGATAGTGGTATAACTTTCCCCCTTATTGTATGCATTAATTTTTTTTTCTTCATTACATACATTAGAATATATATATATTTGTAGGACCATAAATTTCATGTCATCGCAACACACACACACACACACACACCACTTATACAGGTATCAGATAAATGAGAATTGCCAGTCTAAATCTATGAACATAGCCTGAGAGCACTCAACAAACCCCCATGACTTATTGGACCTAATCATCCTCATTATCTCATTGTCTGCCTCTCCCTTTCTCCCTCTTCCCTCCTACCTATCATCTGTTTCATCTTCCTCTTTCCCTTCCTCTGGGTTTTTGTGTTCTTTTTACTCCTCACCTCCCTCTTTGTCTTTGTTCTCTCTTATCAGCCTCCTGAACTCACTCAGATAGAAATCATCCAGGCATCAAATCCCAGCAGTAACTTCTGCTACAGAATCAGTGCAAACAAACTTCTGTCAGTATCAGGGCACAATTATTGTTTTCTGACACTTTATTTCACTTAGAGCTTGGTTCTGTAATATTCATCAAGACAGAAAGAGGAGATGCAACCCTTCTCCTCATATGAGAACATTGCATATTCAATTTACGGTAAGTATAGTGGCAGGGGAACAATATATCAGAATCAATGTAGATCAGAAATTGTTGTTTATCCTAAGTTGTCATAAGATTTTTACAGCACGATGACTGAATGGTCCACGTCTGTTGTTAGCTGTTGCTGTTGTAGATTAACATGATAACATGCGTCAGTGCGGGGTCACCAGTCCAAGTGCCACTACTTGACTCACAAGGAAGTGTTTGAGTTGATTTAGTGACCAATTAGCATTACTCACTGGGCTGACACTACTCCCATCAGCATACTGCTTTGATTAGAGGAGGAAAAAAACCCAGAACACAAGATTAGACACGCAGAGGAGAGATAGATGGAACCAATTTTCTCCTTACTGCTCTTTCTGTTTTCAACCCTTTCGGCATGTATGGAAGTGTTTTGTGTCTTGTTTCTATTTCTGATGTTGATTGAGGCTGGGCCCCCCCTCTGCTGGCTGACAAACTGAGAAATAAGCCCACGTACACACTCTGATGTATAATCAGACACTCACAGGCACATATACACACACAGACCGGTGTGTCCACACAGAACACATACACAAACACCTGCAGAGACAGCACACACCTTGTCAGACCCATGACTTCAGCATGATTGCTCCTCTTCAGCACCCACACAGCGAAGCTGTCATTACATCCCTTTGGCACCCAACTCTGGAGATAATGACAGCTCAGGAGGAACCCCCAGCCCCACACACTCCTGCTCTCCCACCAATGCACATTGTACACCCACATCCACAAAGAGGTGAACAGGAATACAATTATACACGCACTAACAGCATAAAAGGCCTCATTGCCTGCCTTAAGGAGTGACACACTGTACATATAGAGCCTTACATACAGACAAACACAGTGACACACGCTTTGTTTTGTGACATTAGACGTCGCTAAGAAGCAGGGTTAAGTAACACCCTTTTTTTTCAGATCTGCTTTCAGATTCAAATTTAATGTACGTTTTAATTCACTAGATGGTAGTAATGACATTTCAGGTGTCTAAAAATGTCTTTGTAATAAGACGTTTATGCATCTGAATGCTCTTGTTGCCACACCCCTACAGCAATGCTATTATGTTTAGTGAATAATCACTGCCCGAGTCCTACAGCCCACTGACTTTTACTCCCACAGCCCACTATGACAGATGCACCGAAACAGATGCAAAAAGCCATCAGGGCAGGGAGGGAGTGTTCTGGCTCTCCCTCTAGGGGTTAATTTGTTTTGAGGGTTTACACTCGACATGGCATCAGCACAGGAACTAATCAACATCACAACCACGAGCATGCAAAAGATCATCAACCACGAAATAGTGTCCCCAAAGCCCAGTGACACCGCCTGCTTCTATTTATGCTCCATCGCTCAGAAACTAGCGATTTCTGTACTCTGACATAAGACGCTATCAATAGTAGCGTTTTCTTCTTCATTAATGTCCTAACACACATTGTGCAGATGTGTGTGCGTGTGTAAAAAGTTGTTTACAGCTATTTGTTTTTGAAAAAAGAAAAAAAAACACAAAGGATGCCGGGTTTGTTATGGCCGACAATGGGAATTATATAGCTCTGTGACAAGACCTAACACACACACTTAAACATACCTGTGTTGGTAGCCCAGCAACAAGCCTAATTGCCCTTTGCAATTGAATTGTGATAAGCAAAACAATTCACAGGAAACCTACTGTGTGAAACATGCACATACACAAAAAAAAAGAAAAAAAACCCCACAACTGCACATACAACCAAATGCTACTGTATTTTCATGTTATTCCCAAAGGAAGGCACATAGAACAATGTGACCAAATACTGGACCAGTGCTCTAAATGTTATGTGTGGACAAAAGGCCTCACACTGATATAAAACATACTGACAGCAGTTTACTGCAGGGAGCCAAAGAGACAGAGATGGTATGGAGAAAAAGGAGGAGAGTGTATGGTGGCAAAACAGAACGCTATTTATTTTCATATAAAATTATTGGTTCAACGCAAACTTTCACCAGTAATGATATTAATTTTCCACTCATACACGGTACAGATCAATAAACCAATCGCAAAACACAAAAAGGCATCCACAGATGGTTATCGACTCTTTGCTGACAACCAACAGCCTGGTTTGAGAGATAACATACGCAATGTGCTCACATTCAGATTCAACTATTGATGAAATTGTAAATCAAATAGCACTGCTTCAGACACAAGCGGCTATGCAAATCGACAAGATAGTCGAAGATAAACTTAAACACAACCCCTTGGTAATGGTGCGCCGATGGTGATATAAGAATCAGGGTTGACAGGTCGATATAATGAGGGCTTAAAGGGAAGCAGTGGTTCACTTTTAGATATCTCAAAACCTCAGAAACTGCAGTATCTGCACAGCGAAATAAAACCAAGGGTAGCTAAAAGACTTTTGCATGAAATGACCCATTCATTTGAGCTGAGACCGCTGCCCTTTCTTTGTCCAGTTTCTTTAGTAAGAAGCTTTCAAACCTCTCTCCTTAAGGCAACATCCATGCCTGATTTTAAATCAACCACGTCTGATATGTCAAACACCCTCGGGCTACAGGCATCTGCCCATATTAATGGACTACAACACATAAACATAGTGAACTGGATTTAACAGTGTGATAAAGCTCAAGCAAGGAATCTCATGTTAACTTTGAATTTAAAAGTTACTGTAAAAAACAGCAAGAAGAAAATAAAGCAGTACTCTGTGCCCCGTTCAAGCCAAATGCTGCATGTTGCAGGGAGAGTGCTTGATTTCAGCACCACGGAGAGCTCCACGTTACTCAGCTGCGGTTGATGCGCGTTTTTTTCCTTTTGGGAACCAAACAGCATCAGTTGATCTGCTTCTGCAACCGCAGCAACAGCAATTGAGCTCTTTAGAGTCTCCCAAAAACTCTTTAATGACTGTTACGCCATTCAAGGGCCAAGGGAGAGGCTACTTTATGCTGAGTTCAGACTGAGTGGGAAATGCAGCCTCACATCTACTGAATGCATTTATTAAATAATCAAGAACACAGCAGCACTACTTTTGCACTTTGCTTTTGTCTGCTATTAACAGCGTGTTTTTGTCTTATTTCTGTGTCCAAACACAATATCCATTTTAGTGTCAATGCCTCTGAATCAGGGAGGACAGACTTGTTTCTATAGTTACTTTGAACCACTCTGACACTTGTACTAGTGGGACAAAGTCATCATTGAAGAGGCAGGGATACCAATTTCCCTGTTGGCAGTAGTCCAAATAGTCCCCCTGCGCAACACAGCCATAAAGTCTGCACAAGGAGCAAGTCTCTGACTTTTCCCTATAAAATCTCTCACGCCACTGTTTCTATTTCCATTGCTGTATCCACCTACACATCAAACCAAGAGCTAAGTCCCGCCACATTCTCTAGGGGGTTGTTGTGAGAAGTCACTCTGGGCAATGCAGGAATACAGCAACTGAAGTAGAAGTAGATGAGGCAGCTCGGGGGAAAGAAATGTAGTCTGTAACACTCGACATAAATATAACTTCTGGAATGCGTGGACTACCATTAAGCACAGAAAACAGTTTTACAAGCACCTTGGGAGATCTTAACATGAAGTAGATGTATACATGCACACATACACAAAGCACTCCCTCCAGGAAAAACCCTTGGTCAGCCTCTCATATTCAACATACTGCACAGTAACAGTGTCTGTCATGCTACCTGTCATCATTCTGAAATGTCTGGTCCCCCAGTAGCAAGTCCCTGAAGCGGTACCGAGGTGGAAGTGGCGGGACCTCTGAATCCACGTCCGCCATCTTGAGAGCCGAGATGTCCAGAATAACACCCGAGTTGCTGCTGTTATTCTTCTGCAGGGTCTCAGTGGAAGGCCTGCTGTACGAGAAGCAGAGCATCAATATTCCAGCTTTCGTACTGGTCTGCCAAGAGAGCCTGTTACTTTACAATGGTTCATATTACAACACAATTTAAGATAACAGACAACAATTAGGCGCCTGAGATAATTTAATAATGCAGTGAATGCAAGGCTGGGGAAAAGATTTTATGCTCTGGGAAATTTGAAGGCAGTTAAAGGGTTGTATGATATGCATAAGCAGACTGTTGGCAATCACAACAATCAATGTTCAGAGTAGGATGTATTTACTAATACTCCATTTCTATCTGGTCCATCCATACTGATTCCAAGTAAACATTGCACGTACGTATTGAAGGTGAATTAATGAGAACAACTAATTACGTTTTCATTATGCGTCATCTGGACAATGCAGTCGCTTGAATGAAGATACTCATCTAACTCCTGAGCTGCCCTGTCTACAGTGTCAATCACAGCTGAGGAAACAACTTGCTGAACAGAGACCTGATTTTCTGAGTGAAGGAGCACACGCATGAAACCAGATGAAGTAGCTAATGTCTCACACACACACACACACACACACACACACACACACACACACACACACACACACACACACACACACACACACACACACACACAATATTGACTACATATTGGTGTATGTGTATATGTCACTCAGTGTCACATGTAGGGGAACGGACTGCTTCAGAAAATTACCTGTCACCATGGGAACTCGATGATTGGCGTGGGGGGCTCATGGCTGCCTCTTGAGTGGGGACTCGAGTGACAAACGAGACAGACAGAGTGAAGGAAAGAGAGGGATAAGAAAAACGGGAAGAGAGTTTAAATGCACTTATTAAAAATTCACCTCTTTAAGACTCAGTGAGGATGTAACACGATTACGTTCACTGCCTGTGTCGCAGCTTAACTCTGCTCAGAGTCGAGCAAGCCCTCTGGAATGTGCTGCTCCTTAAACAGAGTGGGATTACATGGACACACTTTAATGTAATGGTACAGTTTAATATTAATGTGTTCACTGTCTCACAAATGCCCAATTGATGCTGTTTTATTATTTATAGTATATATTCTGTAAAGTGGAAAGCAGTATTTAAGGTGAGGCAATCATCAATTATTACCTGCTGCTATTTGTTTTCTGAGTATACCCTAGAGTATAGGTTATTTTGTGCAGCCATAGTTGGGAGGGGAGGGTTATCAAGGCGGTATTAAACAGATTTTCTGCCCATGAAGCAAAACAGGGATGAATGTGTTCTTTCTCACCCATGTTTGTTTGTTTTAATCTATGTTCATCTTATTTTAGTGAAGGTTTTTCCCTATTTAAATCACACAATACACCCATGTACAGTGTTTAGATTGCTACGATTTCCCTCTGTCTCTACAGATGGAACAATAAGTGGGTAATACAGAGCTGTGTATTTGTGTGTGGTCATCATAGTACAGTGTGGGCAGCCTTCAGTGCACTAATAGCACCCACAGACATGCTCTGCCTGATTAACAGTGAAAGCACAGGACCTCAGAGGCTCAGACAGAGGAAAGAGAGTGGGGCAATGACAAATGGGCGTGTTGGAGAGAAGAGGAGGAAATAAAAAGCGTGACTGCAGAAGAGTAAAGAAGCAAGTGACAAGATTTAATGAAAAGACTAAACAAAAAGCAAAAGAGATGACTGCAATGTGAGTAAAATAAACCATGCCCCCAATGAAAATACTGTTACTGAGTCTGCAGCCTTTGAAAGCTGACTTAATGGATGAGACAACGTGACCACAATAATAGCAAACAGAGTTGCTCCTGTTAAGGGACTTGCTTAATGGAGAGAATACCACAGATCCAGACCAAAGAAAACAGAAGCGAGCCAAAATACATGCAGGGCAGAGATGAAATTGGTTTCTAAATAAATAAGGCCCAGGGTGGTGGTGGGGGGGGATAAATCAAAACTGACTGATAAAAGGTGTGTGGAAGTATGCAGTCTTCTGGATACCTTGTAAAATTTAATTGTGGTTTATCAAAAATAAACTAGCCATTTGTACAAGGGTTTATCTCTAAAATGCAACACATTCAAAGAAAAGTTTAATTAGAATACAAAAAAAAAAAAAAAATCTCCATATTTAAACAGTGAGTTTCATCATGTACTGTTGATCAATCAAAACATTAGCAACTAAGTCCACTGTAAATATGAAAGGTCACAACAAACTCCCACATGAGCTACAGCATCACACTGTATAAAAAATATAGAAATAAAACAGGAAAAGAAAACTGTACCAAAAACTTAGTGAAAGAACAATATCAAGTCTGTGTGAGTCCACTTAATAACACAGCGACTCAAACACAAATTCCCTTCTGCTGGAATGACAATGTTGTGGCCCTAAGACAGCAACATTATTTACTTCCACAAGGTAAGTAGCTAAACTTGGAAAAGAGCTCCACAAAGTCAGGCTCCCGGAGGGAAGAGAGGCTACACGGCTATGACTTCTTGCTAACTTCGTTTACCTGGCTTTGCTCCCGTTTCTGTCCGAGGTCCCATCATCGTAAACATAGACTTGGTTTAGAAACCCTCCTGTCACTGTCCGTGCAGCGCTGCCCGAGTGACAGAGGATGTTCGCCATCAACGCGACCTCGCGACAGCTCTGTCATCATTGGAAAATGGCAATTACAAAGGAGGGGGGGGGGTCGAGTGGAGCGGTCAGGTGGCAACAAAGGGGGTGGTGGGGGTGGAGGGGGTTTGTCCAACGGAGTTAGCTTAAGCGTTCAAATAAATTAAATCGATCCACCGCGGAGCCTCTCGGTGACCCGGCTGTGGGAAAGCTATCTCACCGCAGGAACTCCACAGCTGGCTACACGGGTTATTTAGGATTAAAAACTAGTCCCGGTCCTCACCTCTGATTGGCTGACATACGTTCGAAACCGTTGCAAAATTCCCCGCACACCTGACGGTTAATTTGAATATCAATGCGCGAGACCCCCCCCCCCCAAAACGCGCCACCGAAGCCGACGGACTTCGCTGTCGCCTAGCAACAACTTTGTTTGCGACTGTTGGCGAACTACATTGCACGGCGGAAGAAATGAAGAGCGGAGATTATAAAACTTTCTTCCTCTTTTTGTTTTTATTTTTATTTTTATTTTATTGTTTATTCATTTTAATTCGCCCGTAATCCGTAACCGTTTTACACACCACAACCCCCGGGGGGTCTACAGTCACCTTGAGTCTGGCCCCTTGAGGCTTTCTCCGTTGCTGTCTTCAGCTATAATAAGGACATCGTGACAGCGCGCTGCTGTACTGGCTGTCAGCATCAGCATCCTTTCCCTCCCCAGGGGAAAGCAGGCATGGTGGGGGGGGGGGGGGGGGGCACGCATTTCTCAACCTGCAGTAACCCACGGGTGCCTCGCCATCTATTGGAGAACCTTGAAATGATCCATTTGAAGCTGAAAGTTCTCGCATATTCCCACATTTAGTGAAATGTATGCATCTGACTATAGATGCTGTAATTCTGCGTGGTTATGGTTTAAATCACCCGATTTGCCAAATGAAATCACGCTTGTCTCTGATTTTAAAGTTGCAAGACATTGGCTTTATTGTGCAATGACTCCTCTTCCTTATAAGCATTGTCATGTGGGGTTAAATGTCGATCACGTGTACACACTATCCTCATCACTCAGAGTCATCTGGTGGTAAGGGATAGAAAGTGCAACTTGCTCCTTGGGTATGAAGAAATTAACCATACTAGTTACTAAAAACACACTATGTCAGATCAGGGCTTTAAATAGCCTGTGTAGACAGCTGCCTAAAAAAAAACATTGTGCTGGAATTAGACCACAACAGTCCCCAAATTAAATGTTATTTATTCATTTTTCTCATAATTTTACAATATCCAACAGCACTGATGGAGTATACAAAACATGCAAAGTCTCCTTGACAATATCTTGCGAGACAACACATTATATTTCTGTTCAAACATACCTGGAACAGCTCTGTCCTCTGCTATTTGTCTCACAACTGTCCCTCTCAAATTGAAAAAAATGTTCATTTTGTCTGCAGGACCGGTGGGAGAGACGTAGCTGGCTGGTTGTGTGCCTCTCTGGAAAATCCGTGTTGCTCTACGTGCATTCCTTGCGCTCAGCCTCTCCACATTTCAGCCTATTATCCTCCACGGGAAAGAGCTCTGAGCGTCATCATTTTAAAGCCCACACAGCTACTTATGCTTTCCCATGCCAGCAGTCAGATCTCACTCACTGGCTTATCTCACTCAGGATCTTTATTCCCACAGATTTCTTTTCCATAACTTGATCCAGCTGATTTTACAATCCCTTCTGTGAGCGTTCACTCGAGCTAAATGATGAAATATGAAGGGGGAAATTTGCTTACACCGTAGTCATTATGGGTCATTTGCAGTAAGATGGCATCACAGAAACATCACAGACACTGAGGTGCATGCATAATATTGACATCTACGTGTCAAGAAAAATAAATAAAAGACTTGACTGAATTAAATTTAAGAAGATTCACATACAGCACATTTTCTTTGAAATCCATATGTAAATGAACCGTAATTGATTTAAAAACATTCAAGGCACTTTTTCACTTCCAATAGCTTCCTGACTTTTGCACCTTTAAAACATCCTTGTACCATATATCAAGGTTAAAATGACTTTCTCACTTTAACACAGTCCTATAACCAATGAGTATTTCTTTTACATGCTCTTTTTACCTAATACCTGCATTAAATCCTCATTAACCTTCATTTCATCTCTGCTACGTATCTGCCACTCTACATTAATACTAAATCAGTATAAATTATTATTATATCATAATATTAACAAGTGGTATTTACATACTATCCCTTAAAACACTAGATCACTGTTGTGTTTCACACTGATTATCTCTGTCTAATATAAAGTCAGTACCACATTCAGTTTCTATTTGAAGGCTGTCATTCCATCTGTTCATAGGGGGAAAAAAATGCAACCTGAAATTTATTTGCCACTGATTCATCTCTATAGAAGAGGTCTGTTTTGTAAGCTAGAGACATAAAAAAATACCCATAACTTTAATGGTAACCTGGTAGCTTATAATTTGTTTTAATGCGCACAGTCGTTTTGTAACAGCGATTGCCAGCTTCGACTAATGCAGGCATGTCTCATTTTGGAGTGAACTCCTTAATTATTCAGTCATTATGCTGCCTTACTTAAACCATATCACAATGCGTCCTGGAGCCCGGCGTACATCCATTAGGGATATTTCTCTCTAACACCTTTCCCCCCTCCCTTGTTCGTATAATTCAAGCATTGAGTTGAGACTCAGCACAGCACAGCCACTCTCCCTCCCGGATGCTTGCTCTTCATGCTTCCAAAGTGTCTAAAAACAGATGGAGAGGGAAACAGTGAGACTCAGACACTGAAGCACTCAGATTCAGCAAGCAGCCTGAAGGCATATATAATATATAGAAGCTGCACATAGGCTACATACAGCTTGGTGCATGAATCACAAAGTGGCTTTGTGCATTTGTCTGGCTGTAAGCAGCACACTGTTTTGATGTAAAGTATTTTTTTGTCCTGAGCTTGAAATTTATTTGACAAAAGTTTCATAATGGAAACATAGGCAGCAACCTGCAAACATTTAATACATTAAAAGTTTAATTTACATTTTATTGATTAGGAGGAATTACACTGAATGACAAGGCTTTTCTCATTTTATTCATCATATCACTTGTCTTGGTGTCTTGCACTACTGTGTCCAAAGTGTTTCAACATTTTTTATACTACTCTATACTGTGTATAGAGTAGTATATATAGATTTTCATGTAGCTGTATTTCATGTAGCTATATTTCCACATTGTGGCAAAGTGAAGTTCAATTATGCTCAGTGGTGATTCAATTCATAGCCTCTTAATGATGTTATGGCCTTTATGTTTCCTGCAAATTGCAGTAGAAACAAATCTACGTTAGGTTCTATGGGTGTTGTTTTGATGATGAGTGATCTAGGATATCACAGCATTGGTTTTCCTCATACCTCCATGTGTTGGTTTCATGGCTGTAAACCTCTATTGTTTTCAGATTGGTGACACCGTCAGATCCTCCCATGGCCAGCAAGGCACCATTGAAGACTACAAGGGATGTCTGACAGATGATACAGAAGAATACGTTTAATTATTTTATAAACAAAAGGAAAATTATTAACAAATTCGTTTAAATATTACATACAACTCTATGTTCTCAATCATACAACCCTATGCTCCTTCATGGCCTCTGCGTTCCTCCAAGGGATGTCATCTGGCATCCCAGATTTGACATGCAAACAAGGCAGTCGCAGTCCAGGCTGTTCTCATCAGCAGTTCCCAAAGGGTGGAACAAGCTCCCAAATCCTCTCAGAGCAAGGGCCCCCATCTATCTTCAAGAAGCTCTTAAAAGCTACTCTTCCGAGAGCACCTCATCTCGTAAAAACCTTTTCCTGCGCTTATTTAATAAATGTAACACTTAATACTGACATCAAGGCCTTCCATTGCACTGAGGCTTCACTGATGACCACCAGTTGTAAATTGCTTTGAATAAAAGCATCTTCCAAATGAGTAAATGTAAACGTAAATAGATCTGTCCAGGAAATTTCCTTAAAGAGGGAAACAATTACACTTCACCATCATATACTGTGGAAACACCATCCTACTGCTTGTTATCAACATAGCTTTACTAACAGCATTGCTTTGTGGTTGGAATCTATCAATTCACCCATTTTGGTCCAGACTAAGCAGCTATTAAATGAATTACAATGAGATTCTGCCAGATGACCACAAGAAGTGATGGATTGTAATTTTATGGAACTTAGTGATCCCCTCGTACTTCATCTTGCACAATCATCAGGTGAGAAATGTTAATTATCTGATACATGCAATACAAAAAACTGAGCGTGTGGGATCCAAAGATAGTAATGAGATCCTAAACATCCACTCATTTGCTTAATATTAATCTGTAATCTAAATCGTATCTCTCTTGTCCATCTTTCATGTGTTTATCCTCTCTATGTAACTCTATCCCGTGAATTTTAAATCAGCCCTGATATCCCATCTGACTACAGTCACACATTACTCACGCTGTTCCTCTTATTCCTCATGCACTTCACGGGCGACCACCTCATGGTGTCTGGGTCAAACCTCTCAGCAGCGCAGAGCTCCAGGTTGAGCTCGTCTTTGCCCCCGGCCACATAGATGTACCCCAGGTACACGGTGCAGCCGGCGTTCTCCCTGGGACTCAGCATATGAGAGCATATCGACCAGGTGCCATCTATAGGGTTGTACCTCTCAACTGGGGTACATTAAGAGGATAGCTGAAGTCAGAGGCCATATATACTATATAATACACAGCTACACAGACTGTATGAGTAATGGCAGCCAGACCCAGTGTTTATATTTATAGCCAAAAATGTCCAGGTCATATTGATCATATTACAATTTTAGATGTGCATGAAAAGCTTAGAATGCCTGTCAGAAAGCAAGATACCTAGGATGTGAATTTGTTGCCTATTTTAAAATTAAAGTCTCTTTAAAATGATCCACAAATACTGTAATTTTTAGCTTTTTTTCTAAAGCATTTGATGGGAACCAAAAACGGTTGTGGGAATTTTAGTGACGTCCAATTCTCAGAGACTGAAATAGTCAGTGACAAGTGACAGCACAACATAACCCCTGTGTATCTTTGGCGAGGTCAGGGGGGCTAAGAATGTGTGTGTGTGTGTGTGTGTGTGTGTGTGTGTGTGCGTGTGCGAGCCCTTGGATGTGTGTGTAAATGTGGGATACAGGCAGAAAATACAGGCAGAAAATAAGGTCGAGTCACACCTCAAAGAGCTGTCAAAGAAAGATGGGATTATTTCAAATGATGATGGGAACAACTCGATTCACAAAACAGCAGCATCCCTATATAGATAAAATATTAGTGGCACTTTGTTTAATATGTATTTGTAAGTGTTTATATCCATAAGATATAATATATTTGTTGTTTTAAGAACCAAAAACCTTTTCATTGTAGTTTTACATCTCCTCTCTCAGGCTTCTCTCTGGAGCCATCAGGTCAGGGAGCCAATCAGAAGAGAGGCTCTGAGTCTCTGACTGTTTTCACAATGATTGAATAAAAAAATAGCAGATTTCAGAGAAAATACAAATTACAAAAACTCTGAGAGATCAAATCCTGAAAGACTGGATGATAGGTCCAGGTATGGCTGAGAGCAGAGACTGCTTTATTGTGACATCACAAAGTTACAGAAGTCCTGATGGCTTGTTTTAAGGCTCAGTTTCTGAATACAGGCTGTGTGCATTTTTCTATGGGCTGAGCTCCATGAATATAGAACCCAGTCATATAATAAACAATGAACTCTGACTTCATACAGTCTTACACCTTTAAAAGTTAAATGTAATTAATAATTAATAGTAATTAATGCATTTTCCTACAGTAATTTTGGATTTTGGGCTGTTGTCAGACAAAACAAGCAATTTGAAGAACTCGCTATGGGCTCTGGAAATTCATGATGGGCATTTTTAACTGGTCTCACCAGTTCTCACCTCACGTTCCCGTCACACCTCTCTCACCTGAGTTGAGAGCCATATCACCATCATTCCCGCCGATCACATACAAGTGACCCCCCAGCACAGCAGCCACTGCTCCAGAGCGTCTGCTGAGCATCGGTGCCTGTTTGCTCCACGAGTTCATTTTTGGATCATACCTAGAACAATGAAATAAAAGGTTTGCAGGAGCAATTTAACAAATAGTGCGTCAATCATTCACATTCTTGCATGACTCAAATGAATCATTTCTTTGTTCCTTCCTCTGAGTCAGCCTCTTCAGATTGCTTTCAACACAAAGTGAAATGCCAGGTAATTAAGATTATTATTACTTTCAGTCTAGATATAAGACACAGCCAACTTGTTCCACGTTAATGTTGTCTTCATTTTTAAAAGGAGGTACATTTTTGCTTGTGGCACGAACAAGGAAACAGTAGCACATGATTTTAGGAATGAAATAAAAGTGAAAATCTGTTTTAGAAACGTCAAAAATAGTTTTACTGCAGGATTTTATGGAGAGTTTATGGATAAAAACAAGCGTTAAAAGCGATGCCTTGAACATGGTCGGCGATAACAAAAGAGGAATCACAATAATTCAGTAAGATAATGATCTTTAGTAGCACTCATGCTTCAGTACCTCTCCACAGTATTCATAGCAGTGATGCCATCATGTCCTCCAACAGCATACAGGTATCCATCCATCGCCACCAGACACACTCCTCTGCGGGGGCTGCTCAAGGGTGCTACATCTGTGCTCCAGCTGTCTGTGTCGGGGCTGTACCTGGCATGATGGAGGTCAAGGAGCGAGGGTGTCAAAGAGGCGGTGGGTAAAATCAGCTGTTGGTGAAAACAGCTTGAGTAGAACCAACAGAGATACAAGCCTTTGTGGAAAACACATATTTTTCAAGTGTTTTGTTTTGTATGCTTGCTGTTGTGTGCTTTAGAGGAACACACAGAAACACACATCCACGCAGAGAGGAAGCATGTGAGTCGTGTGTGCGTCCGTGTAAACATCTGCCGCAGTGTTTCTACTCCACTGGAAGACCACCAGAAACTGTTTCCTCTCCTTTCAAGGCCATTAGAAGAAAAACCCACATCCTGCAAAACAACACTTTCCTCTAATTGGCAGTTTTTTTTACTGAGTGACGTCCAAAATGTCACAACAGCACTAAAGCCACCCCTCAGAGATTAAGCACACTCTGGTAACCAAAATCAGAGCGAGCTGATTCAGACCATTACCAGCAGATCGGTGGAGAGAACAGGTCTTTCCCCTGCTGGTCTGCAGCCAGCTGGGGGATGATCATTATGGGGTCAGCTGGCTGGCATTCATTTCAGGAGTGACTGTGGGAATTTGGAACAGAACCAGCTTCCCTGGAGATATCTGATAAAGTAGGAGGAGAGGGAGTGGGAGAAAATGTGCTAGTAATGAGTTTATTTTGACTCCAGCTATATGAGGAATAAATACCCAGGCAACATGAGTAGATGAGGGAAATCCTGAAAGTAAAATAAAATGAATGAGGATTTTGGGTGGCCCTCTGCTCATAATAAGGGTACATATAATTTCTGCCTTAATGGTGACCTCTATTGTTCAGTGACATAAACAACAACAAATAAAAAAGGATCCTTCTTCCCCCTAAAAAACCCAGTAATAACACACAAGTATTTAAAAGAGGGTGGTCAGTGGGATAAATAATGTGCCTCCCACATTATGATTATATAACTCTGACTTTTTTTTTTTTTGCCTCTTTCATTCATTAACCATACAACTTATTCTTGTAGGGTTTCTGGAGCCAGTCCCAGCTGGCACTTTGTCCTGGAGAGGTCACCAGTCTGTCACAGGACAAACAACCATTCACACTCACACCAAACACCAGTTAACCAGCTCATCAACATGGAAACGATCAGCAGGTTCAAACTCAGAACCACATGTTTTGTGCCTTTTATCTTCTAGATTCTTATCTTGGTAATAGAAAAAAAAGTTTTTAATCTCATTAAGGCCCCTTGGTTAAAGTAAAGTTAGTCAAAGTGTAAGCCAGAGGTCTTTCCATGTCTTATTGATTCCTCGTTTGGATCTTAACCTCCACAGTTCAATCCTCTGGCTGTCAGAGCAGAGAGATGACTGGTATGTCAAACTATTAGAGTTAAAAATAAACAATTTCAATCACAACCACCCCACCACATGTAAAAAAATAAACAAGATATGTTCAAATGATGATGTGAAGCTCTTTAAAGCAAGAAATCTTTTGCCTTAAAGAGCTCCAAGTCATAAAACCATGGGAGAAAATCTATAGATAAAATATGCCAAATTACTTTAAGACCACTATGAAAAATGTACATAAAAATGTTCTTAATCTATACTGTCTCTCACCTCTCCACACTGCTGTAGCAACGGACGTTATCTTCTCCGCCCACCGTGTAGATCTGGCCATCCAGTGTGCCCACAGCCACACTGCCACGGTTGTTGACCATGCGTGCTGCTGTTCTCCACTCGTTGTACTCAGGGCAGAACTGCTCTACCAAGCAGGATGGGTCGTCCTGGGTCCACCCCCCAACTACCAAAAACAAAACAGGGTGATCATTATTTTATAATCATAATTATCCATCAAGATGCATGTTCTGTGCTCTTCAGGCCTCTTTATATTGCTGCCATGAAAAGAAAACAAATCTTTTCCTTTACTCCTGATTGACTTTCATGCAAATATTCACACTGCAAAAGGAAACATCGACACCAGGGTCAAATAATAATAATAATAATAATAATAATAAAAAAAGATTTCAAACCTTGTTGAAAATAAAGTTTTTTTTCTCTAGGCTTCTTTTTACCATACCATGCTATTTTCTCTATATGCAGCACAAGCAGTAAACATGGAAAAAGTGGGCATAGATCAATAGTGCTGGACTGTTTTGACTGGTTTCCATGGCGATCCTTGGCAGAAAGATGAGTGATGAAAGTCGACTCAAATTTATGAGTCATTCATAAGGCAGATGGATGACAAAATAAAGGAAAAACCAACATTAAGCGTCTGGTGTTGGGCCTCTGGATGGCTCTGCCACTCTTTGGCAGAGAAGTAAAAACCCTCTGGAACTCAACACCTTTCTAACAAGTTGGTCCAAAACCTCTCATTCTTTTTTTCAGTGTCCACTTGAGCCCTTTCATTTGTCATCTCTCCGTTTGTTGCACTGTATCTTTGCGTCAGCATCTCTGCTTAGCCTTTTAACTTGTAGACAACATGACAAACACACATTTGCTCCCAGTCTTGCACCTGAGGGCTGTCTCGTCATGACTACCTGAGAATTGTTGGCACATATAATGAGTTTGATCATGAAATCTGATGTAAATAGCGATTAAGAACTTTGTCGGCTGACATAAGATGTGTACATATCTATAGTACATTTTCTCTAATGAACCATCCATTAGACATTAACTGAAGATCCTCTGTATCACATGACTGCTGCCCAAACTGGAGCAATTACAGTAAAAAGTGAGGGAGTGCTGTGTCCATATAGGGATCACATTGCACATGCTGACTCACTTCACATTGACATGTTTTACTGGAAAATCCTAATAATAAAAACAACCTTAATGTGATTAGCACCTCCTGACCTTTTCCTTCTATGACTGAGACTAAACATCTGCTCTGAAAAAGGTCAATCAACCAGTTAAATTTGAAGGCCTGTAAGATAAACTTGATGACATCGTCTGAGTGATTATCCCAGACTTTAGAAAGCTCCAGAGCTGAGAAGAAAATAGAATAAAATCACTTACAGGCTGCTTTTTGACTTTCTGTTTCTACTTTTATTTCTAAAGTTTTTAAAGACTGTTAGGTCTCAGGTAACTTTTTTTTTTTTACACTTTTTCTGCACTAAAACAGGAAAAACTGGACCTGACAGTAAAGGTCCAGTCTCTAAAATCAGAAATTCTCTTTGTCAGAACTACACAAATGCAGGAACTGACCCACAAACATCATGTCAGTGGAGGCGTCTTTGGGGAGACGTTTGCTGCGGAGGGAGAGGCGTGTTGACATGGAGCGATGGCGGGGGGACCCTCCGTGGCTCTTTTTGATTAGCATATGGCGTGGCTCTGGTTCCTCCAGGGCCGCCCTGCAACACACAGTGACAAAAATGAAATTGAGTAGCTGTGGACAAATAATAGTGATGTTGGCACCATGACATCATCATCTTCATTCGTCATCAAGCAAATGTAGAGACAATCACTTTAAAATTCTCATGTTCATTATAAGTATCTATCCTACCCTATTTGTATATCTTCATTAGAATTAACTATGAACTATTAACTATGATTTACACAATTAATTCAATTATTTAAAATACTTTTATAATTGCATGATCAATTTAAAGCCCTTTATTAGACTCAGTTTTAAATAAAAATGCTAAACCTGAAAGGACAAATAGATAATATGGAAACAATTTAGGAACAATGGAATTAATTATAATAAGTTGTAGGTATTCAACAAGAAGAAAAAGAAAATTATATAAAATACATGGACAAATAGGTAAAACCTATACACCAAAATACCTAATAGATAAAATACAAAACATAGAAAACATTACAATTTATATATATATATATATATATACACATACCTGAGGAATATCAGGTATATACTACATGAGTAGTAGGTTACATGCTGGTTCTCAAACTGGCCCAGAACACACTGAGGTTATTTTTAAACCTCTTCACAAATAGTATTTAATAAATTAAGTAGCATTTATTAATTTATCCCTGATTTTCTTACAAAAAAAACTTCTGGGAATCCTCACCTGTACTGTCCAGAATC
The DNA here is from genome assembly GCA_038496675.1 of Rachycentron canadum. Classification (NCBI taxonomy): domain Eukaryota; kingdom Metazoa; phylum Chordata; class Actinopteri; order Carangiformes; family Rachycentridae; genus Rachycentron; species Rachycentron canadum. The sequence continues at coordinate 3,566,395 of CM076654.1, forward strand.
CAGTGTATGATTTCAAGTCACTGAATCATATCGTATCGTTCTAGATGAGCCAAATATTGTATTGTAACCATGGAAAATGATGCGTATCGTTGTAAAAACATATCGTTAAACCACAGTACATATGTATATCACTTGGTAGAGGATGAATTATATGAAGATGCCAAAGGATGATAAAATTTTAATTCAAATCAGGCAAAATAAGTCTCAAAGTCCACCGTAAATCTACAAAATATGCTGCACCTGCACGAAGGCTGTAAATTTAGGTTCAATACCCTTACCCTTGTTCATTGTACACTCCCATGGTCTATCTCCTCCGGTCTTGTCCTAGGATCTGCTGTCAAGATTTGTGTTTCTGCCTCACTGCAGCACCTTAGTGTCACGTGTCTGGCCTCCTCTGTTTTATCAGCACTCTGCTCTGGTCACTGCAGTCTGCCCTTAAACTACTGGTTGCCTCTGTGTTCTGCTCTGACCAACACTGCACTTGACTGCTCCAAAGAGGTTAAACCTCCTCCCATCCCTGCCCACTCATCCACTTCCCTGAGTGATTCACCCCACCACCTCTTCATCCTGAAACTCAAGACTCCTCTCACACACCCTGACAAACAGTCACACCAAAGGAAATTGCTGGTCTCAGTTTTAGGTTCAGCCCAGACTCCATCAGTGGCCTCTAAGTTACTGTGTCACTGGGGTGAGTTTAGCTCGGGGTCGGGCAGCCACGTGGATTAAGAGTATGTTGAATTTCACCTTCATTCTCTTCTTTTTGATGAACTTGGGTTGAAGGATTGATGTTTTTGTATATGTTCAGTGCTTTTATCTGCAGATATTCATTTACTGTAACCTGATAACCAGGGCTGCAGCATGTGGGTGACAGTTATTAATATAATGTCTATCTACACATCAGCTGGTCGATTAGATTTCTGTTTGGATTCTTTCGAGACAAAAGTGAATGATCACTATTTATAATCTAAATAAATATACTTAGAACAGGCAACCTTTCTCAATGTTGGTTTTGTTTTACAAGAGTGTTGTCAACAGTGTTACAACAGTGAAGCCTGTTTGGTTTATTCTCTATCTGAATTTATATTCCAAATACTGAAATACTTTACTGTCAGCTTTACATCAGAGGGGCGGAGACTGTGAAGAAACCCAAGAGGTATGGTTAAAGCTCCAGTAGCCTATGTATAGGAATATTTAGTTCATTTTTTTTATTATTTTTTTTGGTCAAACCACTTCTAAATTCAACAATGAACTTTCACATTGTGAATTCAAACATACCACTCAGCCCTGTTATTGACAGAGTGATTCTCTATGTCACTGAGTGCTTTTTAGGTAAAGGGGTTTCCTCACTGTTAGTGTTGGCGGCAACAGTCTTTACCATTTCTTATTTTCACCGCAGGGGTCCAGATATCCATTACTGCCTGTCTCCACCCTGTCAGCTCCCTCTCACCCATTCCATCACCTCTTCCATGTCTCTGAAGTTTGCATGACCTGCCTATGTTACAGAGGAAGACTGTCTGTATTTATATCTCTATCCAGTGGAAATGATTCATCTCATGTAGGTCACAACGCAAGGCAGAGGAGTCGAGAGAGAGAGAGAGAGAGAGAGAGAGAGAGAGAGAGAGAGAGAGAGAGAGAGAGAGAGATAGATAGATAGATAGATAGATAGATAGATAGATAGATAGATAGATAGATAGATAGATAGATAGATAGATAGATAGATAGATAGATAGATAGATAGATAGATAGATAGATAGATAGATAGATAGATAGATAGATAGATAGATAGATAGATAGATAGACAGACAGACAGACCAAGTCAAGCAGTTGCTGTGCTCCTGTTGATGAGGCCCTCAGAGTTAATCCAACAAGAGGAGTCCAAGGTCTTGAGGTATAAAAGAAATAGATCCTATAATTATCCAGATAAGAGTAGCTGAGACTTCCCCTAAGGCCCTACTGTGATGATTAAAGTCTCATCCTCTGAAATGTCCTGAACATACCCTCTTCGAATCAACAGAGAGACCCAAACATTTGGCTGCCAGCTCTCATTTGGCCACTTTTATGACCTTGACAGCTTGGTTGCACCCGCCCGCCTGGGGCTGCATGAGCCATTCAGCTGTAAAATCCCAAATTTTCAGGAGGTCAAGGGTTTATTGAAGTCTGTGAGGATCACAAAAACTGCTGACAGTGTATCTTCTGGACCATAAACAATTTCTTTTGCATTTCTTTCCTGATCTGCATCAACAGGAAACATAAATAGTGAAAGATATGGTCGGATATTTATGTGGCAGAACAGTTGAAAGCTAATCAAAGTCCAATATGCTTTTGATTTAATAACTGTAAAATGGAATATTTCTACCTTCACTTGACTCAAACACAAACAGGCAATGTGAGCTGTCATGGATGTGGCATAATTTGCACATGCTCAGATGCAGATAGCATTTAAAATGAGGAGCCATGCAGCAAAAAGAAATACGTCAAAAGTGACAAAGTACATATGGACTTCCAATAAAAACACCCATATCAATTTAATCTAAGGGAAAGGGAAGCAAAGGGAAACAGTCATCTTCAATCACCACTTATAAATATCTTCTAACAACCTCATCACTGTCTTTTTCAACTCTTTCTTGTGTTTTTAAGACATATGTAGACACAGAAGATGTTATTTTAAAGAAGTTATGTAGAATATGTATCTGATCTATTTCTTGCCCAACAGCTGTGTCCAGTGAGTGGAAGCAGCATTTCAAAAGTCTGTAGTCACACTCATAAATCTGAAGAACAGTGCCAGGTGAGTCATGGGTGTCCTGTTTCTAACACATCCTGGACTAAACTGGAGTTTTCTAATGCAGACAGACTTTTTTGTCAGGGCTACTAATGTAATGTCCTCATCATTAGTTATTTGGTTGAGGTAAATGCCCTTGGAAAACAGACTCCTCATATAAACTAGGTACTCATGAGGATGACTCTCCATCATTTCAGGCAGTCAGTGATGTAGTTCACAGTACAGTATGGTGGTCATGTGAGAGGGAAGACTCCTCTGATCTGTCGGTCCTCTCACATGCCTGTGTGCCACCCAGCCAGCCAATGACACACTGGCTCACCTGCAGCTGTCTGTCGGAGACTTCCTGCAAATCACATGTCACGACAGTAAGGCATGTAGCGCAGCCCCCATGTAAGTGATCCACAGCCTTAAAACGTCACCCCCCCCCCCAACAGTGGGAGAAAATATACTCCCAGCATGTTAGTGGTGGAGCATGATTGTTGGTTGAGTCTTTGTGTTTCTTTGAGCTTTCGCTGATTAGTGACTTAAAGACATTTGATAGAAAATGAAGGAAAGGATAAGAAAACAGAAAAAGATGCAAAGAAACTTAATGTTATATTAAAATACAGTTAAGGGAATTTTATTTATCAAAGGAAAAGGAAATGGACAGATTAGCCTACATGTATGGCATGTAACATCACATGGCATAGCATCGGCTGTGATCATTGTTTTGGACAGAACGGACAATTACGAGGATAAGTTATGGCTACTTTAAGTGATTTTCCTTCCTCTGCCATGGTTCAATTTATGCTTTATGTCTTATTTTTTGGTGTTTATTTGCACATCTCCTCTTTATATATATACACATATACACACACACACACACACACACACACATATATATATATATATATATATACACACATATATATGTATACACACACATACACACATACATACATACATTACATATATACATACAAACAATTTCTTACATCAACACAATGGCAGAAACATCACTATTAACCCAAATTTACATTTAAATCTTGTTCTTGTTTGTTTACACAGTCATTTTTTCTTACTTATTGTCTTTTAAAGGATTATTACTTTCTGTGTGTACATTAGATTTAAGTTAGTTAATGTCAAATAAAGTCAAATAAATCCAATGTGTTGACTAAGATAAAGGCAATACCACTGTTTTGTCTTTGCATATTGAACTATATTTCAGTTTTTTGGTTTATTTTAACTTTTAAAGTTAAGGTGACAACATTGCCTTCAATCCAGATAGACAAACACAAACTGAGCCTGTGGTTGTGTGACCATGGCCATATATGCCAAGTATGATCTTTAAAGGTTGTGGAGATGTCATGTTTCTTGCTGTTGTTAAAAAATGTGCTGCAGTTGACACAAAAACCCAGTTGAGGAGAAAGTGATATAGAGGTCAAGGGATGGACATCAGGAAGAGGACTCTGGACACTATAAAGTTAAAAGCTATGCAGCTTCACGTGGTGACACTTCTGACAGATGATCCAAACGCCTGGATGCCTGTGAGTGCAGAGAAAACAGAAGATCTTCATAGTCAGGTCAAGTCTGTTTCCACAGGCCTAAATATTTCAACAGCCTCATGCATTATATGATTCTGTTTTTGGCCTGAATCTGTGACACACACACACACACACACACACACACACACACACACACACACACACACACACACACACACACACATACACACACACAAAAAGGATTATAACATGGACAATAAAATTGATTTCTGAATGTGTGGGGAAGCAACATCAGCTAGCATGGAGAGTATCACAGAAAACAACTGAGACACTATGCGTGTGCAAATTAAAAGTAGCAAAGGAATTACTGGCTTGCAGAAATCGAACATCTACACATGAACAAAACTCAGGGGAAATATCACTGCAAGCCCTGAACTGTTTCACTCACCAACATCTCTAACCTAACCTTCCCATTAAAGCATCTTAAATACCAAGATATTCTGTTTTCTGCGTGTACATATGGATTTCTATTTTCAACATTGAGAAATTATTAGCATGGTCATAATCTCATCATTGCTAATCCACCAACAAACAACCATCATCATAAACCATTACACACAGGACTGTTCACAGCCAAGTGTGGGCAGCTCTTAATGCTGCACAGCAAACCAGAGTCCATTAGTATATTCCTGAAACACAGGAGCTTAGTAATCAGATTCACATCTTTACTGACTTCCCAGACAGGTCTCAGATGAGCCTCATATCCAGCCCACACACCACTATAAATCTGCACAATGCTCTGTGCAAGTGTTACCTTTAGCTGCCATTAAATATGGTTATAATGAGAGATTAGAGGATTTATATACTATAATCATCAAGTTATAATGCAGAATGCACCGGATCCCCCTTAACTTATGTTCCACTTCAGTTGGCAGTTTCCTACATGTCCCAGAATAATTTTGTCTAACCAGGAGATAATAACTTGAACTTTGCAAATGAGTATTTCGTGTGGAGAAAATAAGTAGCAATGCTGCATTCTGGTCTATCGGAGCTGTAGTCAGAAATTCATATCTCTGCCTCACAGACACACAATGATTTTCTTGTATGTTGCTGTGTGTCTAGACCAAATCTATTACTCTTGGATTCTAAGTGAATTATACCTAAAAATGGATGTGTACAGCTGAGTGACTTCACTGCTGTTAGACATGACCTACTTGATATTTAACTCAAAATGAGGGAAATTCAAGTGTTGTCTTGGCAAGCTGCAAACAACATATTATGACCTTATAAAGATAACATGATATTAGCCAACACTGTGCTACTCATATTTCCAGCTTTGTTTCTGAAGAACAGCTGCAGCAGTAAAGCCGTGGGCTGTAAAAACCAAAACAACGCATCAAAAGAGGCTATAGCTCAAATGGTTTGTCACACCTTGCACATCACACGGTACACAACACAGACACAAAATAGATATCAAGTAATGTGGCCTTATCATACACTGTAAATGAAGATGGCAACTATCTTCAGATACCCGAAGAGTGGTTTTGTAGCTCAGAGCGGGCTGCTCCATCGTTGCCATCTTGGCAGTGCCTGACTCAAACTCGCCAAACTCCTGGCTAATCCAAAACCTCTGCGTTGCCTTTATTTTTTAGCCTCGCAGGTTGCTATTTGAGCCTTTTTAGTTAGCAGTCAGACACATGAAAAACTTGGCTTCTCTGATTAGTTTGGGACTGATAACCGAGATGTCTTGGACGACTTTGCAGCTTTGATATAAAAGCAGCTCTGCTTGGTTTTTCTAGCTGCTGCTGCCAAACTTACATACTCTTTTATTGTAATACTGAAAATATGTCATGTATGGACATCAATAATGCAATTTGACCATTAATCAATTAGTTAATAGAGATGCTAAGAAAGAAATAAAGAAAAAGGGCAGGCTCCTTTTCTTTAACTCTCCAGTTTTAAGACTAATCTTTGAATCAGTGGATACTTGTGAACTCACAACTGACTTAGTGTTAATACTCGATAGCAGCATGTATATTATAACACTGTGTCAAGTGTCATAGCTGAAGGTTGAATGATGTGTCATTGAAAACCGGCACCAAAGAGTGAAATAGTCCTTGGAATGCAACATATCATTTCATTTTTGGACCAGATTTTTCTTGTATCCCTGATAGCAGGATTTTTCTCTCTCCCACTCCCACTTGAAAAAAAGAGGAAGATATTTGTTCAGTACAGACACTGCTGTGTGATGAATAGAGACATGCTGCTGCAGAGACACATATTCATGTCTGTAACACTCCAGCAGGGATTCAGCGATGACTCCGCTTCACCTTCCGTCACCTCAGAGCTGAAGACAGTTCAAGGGTTCCTGTCCTGGTTTTACCTTTCTCGAGGCTTATGCTTTGATTTCTCCACCTTATTTTGGATTTTGTTGCTGGTATGTGAGGATTTGCAACTTGATCTTAGTGAGGGAAAAGAAAGAGGACTGCTTATATTTTGTAACAACAGACTCTATAAAAGAGAATTTATATGGACGAATGCCACATCATTGAAATTGATGCCCAAAATGAGCAACTATGGTTTATTGCAAGCAGTATGCTAGATAATGACCTGAGAGGTGATAATCATTCTGTTTCACTTCTGTTGTCTAATAAGCTTGTGTCTGGTAAGACTCACAGCTACTGGCGTGGTTTCTCAGGTGTCTTGGAAACTAAGGTCAAAGGCACAGTAGTAACATAATCCTCTCACTACTCTACCTGCATCTTGGTTGGCTCTACCTGCAACAAATAAACTTTACATGGTAAAGTAACAAACCCAGTCATCTAAAGTCAAATATAATAAATGTAAATATATTCAAATTTAATTTCTTTGTTAACCTTCAGGCAAGTTTGGGGACACACAGTAAAAATATAAAAATACATTTAAAAAATAAATAATGAAGAAAATACATTTACATAGCACTTTAATGACAAAGTGCTTCCCAGTGTGCCTCTTATTTATCTTCTCACACTCTGATCCGACCACCTCAAGCCAAACTGGGGTTCAGTGTCTTGCTCAAGGACACGTTGACATGTGGAAGAGCTGGGGGATTGAACCACCACATCCCAGACAAGCAATTATACAGTTCCCCCCGAGTCACAGCTAATGAGATCACACTAATTTAGATACAGCAGACAGGTTGCTCAACCCTAACAGGGCTAACACAGACAGATGAACAGACTCACATGTAGGAGAATTTCAGTTCATCTGAACTGAACTGTCTCGACTGCAGGAGTGAAGAAAATGTGAACCACACACGTGCAAATTTCACCCACGCAATCAGTTTCAGACGCAGCACCCTCTGAGCCTGCAGTGCTAGTCACTGAGCCACGAAGCTGTCTGCTTTGTGTAGTTCTGGTTGGTTATCAAGACTTTTTGTGAAAACAAATATATGAGCACTGTGTTTTTAGAAGCAATAAGAGGGAACATAAACACTACAGGGTGGCCTTAAATCCACTATCATATGATTCTTGCTTTGCTACAGGCTCATGTCTAATGACTGGAAAATAATTTTTGAGACAACATTGCCTTTGTTTTTTTTTTGTAGCTGGGCCCTTACATGCAGCCTGCTCCATGTCCCGTCAAGAAAGGTGCCAGCGTGCCACATGGCTTTACCAGTCTCCAGCTGGGACCAGCTCCGGCACCCCTGCTGCTCTGCACAGATGGGACGGGCCACTCATGCCATCCTCTGACACAGGACATGGATGTTGTGTTAACTTAAGATCCCAGACGGATGGTATCACACAAGCAAAGTGAAGAGAAGTTTCAAGAACAAAGCAGCTAAATGCTGCAGATAAACTAAATACAGGCTTCAAGGGGAACAACAACGCACCAATAATTCAAATAATTAAGATTAATTGAATTTCCAAATTAGTTGATTTGGATTTTTCTGATTTCATACCAAAATATCAAGGAAAGAAGCATTTTCCTACTTCTTAACCTTTTGAAACTTCTAAAAACCCAGTTTGCTTATCTAAAAGAATATTTTTTCACAAACCCCAAAACAGGACAGTTCTTCTTTGCTCATGAAATATTTACATTTTGAAGATAGATAGTATAGATATAGAGATAGTTGAGGCAGTTGACTGCAGTACAGTATAGATATAATTGAATACAGTAGCTGTGATTATCTGGAAAACAAAGAAAAATATACAGGGAACCTGTCACTGATGTTTACTTTAAATGTCTCATATCCCTAAAATCCATAAGAAGATATATTTTTGGTTTTAAGCACCAAAAAGCATCTCAGTGTAGTTTTACATCTTTTCTCTCAGGCTTCTCTCTGAAGCTTTAGAAACAAGTTTGAGCCAATCAGAAGCGAGATTTGGAGCCCGTCCTCTGATTGGCTGTGATTGAATAAAAAATATAGCAGATTTGAGGTAAAGCTTGGATGGTGGATCCAGGCTGGGATTGTGGCATGGCTAAGAGAAGTGACTGCTTTGTTGTGGCATCACAACAGAGTTATAGAAGTTTTAAGGCAGTTTGTAAATACAGGCTGTGAGCATTTCACTGAGAACAGAGCACTTTCATAGTATTAATATAGAACCGAGACCTGCTTTATCATAAAAACAAACAAAAATGGAAAAATCACTTTATGCCGTATGGGACCTTTAATTGATTTAAATGCTAAATGAATGGGGTAAATCTTTTGTATATATACAGAATATGTATATATGGTCATGACGCTGAAGCAGATACACTAAACTATAAACTTGTCAGTTTGCCCAGTTGTTAATTCATGCATTGATGTAAGTTTTTGGTAATGCATAAAAATTAAACCTGTGTTAACGTGTTTATGTGTATGTGTGCGGTTGGATGCTAGGATTAATTCCTAATGTGTGAAATCAGTGTGCAATAAGCACTGCCTTTTCCATCTGCCAATTTCCAGTTTTTAGAAAATTTAATTCCTCCATGTGATGTACTCCTGCTTTTTGGTATCACATTAATTTTTACCATAACATGAAATTTGATAGAGCGTTGAAACCAAGCTACATCCCAGACAGCCTGGCGGCCACAGCAGTGTCTCCAGCAGGTCCAGTATACTGTGGAAACTGCACTACATTTGCCAATTAGAAGTTTGAGTGGCCACAATAAGCAGCCTTGACAGCAGGAGCAGATGATACAGAGGGAGATAATTAACTGCAGAGGATCAACACACCACTGGGAGAGTTTCAGAAGAGCTGCCAAACCTCTCTCCCTATATGCACTGAAGTAATGACAGTATGGTGATGTGACAGGCTGATTGGTCTTCTGCCACCCTCTAGTGGTTAATCACTGACATGTCAGGATGTGAGAGGAAACATTGGGCAACTGAAGTTTGCTCATTATGACAATGAGCAGTTGGCCTGTGCTGTGTATTCACTACACATTTGGTATTTTGTGATATCCCTATCACATATAACAACACGAGCAAATCAGCTCATGGAAAATAAATGGAAAGTCAAACACCACATGGCTCAAGAGAGAAAGAAACTTGACATCCATGACTGTGAGCCCAAGATATCAAGATGAATGACCTGAAGTTGCTCCATAAACAATCACTGAATGGCTTATTAATTGTGATTAATAGTTCATGATTTTGGAGCAGGGTAATTGTACTGCTCCATGTCCTGCAGGAGAAACCGTGTATCACCACATTGTTGTTTGATGCATATGAGCCTTATGGGACTCAAGGATCCGCAGGAGATTAGTTAGTGGAGCCGAGAGTTAAATCCAAACAGGGTGAAATGTCTTTCAGCCACTATGCTGCTCGCTGCAGAAACCAGCTCCCAATGGATATCAAACCTTTACTGGCTTTAAGAAGAAGCTAAGAACTGCTCTGTTCTCCACTGTGTCCATTTAACCTTTGAATCTTGCTCTTTAATTATATATTATCTGTTTTATAATCTGTTTGTATTGTTTTTATACTGTTCTTTTTATTTTAATGCTATTTTTATTTTCTAAAAAAGTGCAACTTTCATGCTTAAATCTCAAACCCTCATTGTTGGCAACAAAATGTTAAATATTACAGACAAAAACTAATTTCTATACAATACTGGAGAAATCAGAGGAATAGTCCAATTTGTCTTCTTCTTATTTACATTTTTACATTTGCATTACATTTTATGATCATCTGCACAACAGAATATTTCACTGTGTTGTTGAGTCATTTCATGGATAATGACTCTGAAGTTATCAGAGGATGCACAGAACAACAGGAGATGAGACTCCTGCTTTTCCAGAATTGCTCTGTTTTCCTCCTGAGTAAACTGTTGTTTCAGATGCATATGTGATATTTGTGTTTTTTGGTTTTTCCATCTCAACTCATTTATTTTTAATCCTTTTTGAAAGCTGTGTTCACTCCGACACAGTTGCACACATTAATACTTGGAAGCTGCCCAGTGAAGCAACTGGTCACTAAGCAGCTTCGCTCGCTCCCCGTGGGGTTAATGTGCTTGCTGAAGGTGATAATGAGGCAGTAGAAGCACTGCTCTCACTTTAGTTTAGGTCCAGGGACTGAACTAGCAACTGTCTGGTCACAATCGTGCTTATCTTCTGCAGCTAACAGGCTGTAACCTGGAAATATTGTGGGGTAACTCTTCTAAGTGTAAGTTTGGTTTTAGAAAAATCTGTAATCTAGCAAAAAATCTGAATCCACGGCTAAAAGTAATAGATAAAGGGTTGAAGTAGCCTGCTTCTGCCACCCCGAGAGGTCTCAGTGCCACAGCCACAGTGTTTACTCGACTTGAATTGCTGGTGAAATTCTATGAAGGCCATCCCATCTATTGAAGGGGGAGGATGAAGGAGCACTCGAGCTCATTTGATCCATCGCTGCTTTAAGGCACTGCTGCTTTATATTGGTTACAAATTATACAATAGGAAGAATAGGAGGAAATGAAATATATTCTGCTTCTTTGCTTCTCACAATGAGAAGCAGGATGAAGGGCCAGTAATCTAAACTGTCCCCTGAAAGCAGGATATTACATAAGCAGTCAATAAATCTCAAGTTATAAATGGCTTTACCACAGTTTATGAACTCCAACATCAACAATCAATGTGGCCTCACTTCCAAATATTCATAGCAGCACCGATCATTGATGACTTTTACAAATCTCAGCCCTCAGAAGGTGCTGAGCATAGGAAAATGACAAATCAAACCTCCTGGAAAGCGCCGCTCACGTCGTGCGTCACATCTTGGACACCGGAGGGCGGAGGTGTGTGGTGAGCCCATAATAAACTGACACATTGCTTCAGTGAACATGGCAGGAAGCAAATGCCGGACTGCCAAGCCAAATACACTCAGACCCCCTATCAGGCTTTTGGATGTAATGGATCCAGCAGGCAGACGGAGCCTGCTGGCCTCCAGAGGCACTTTGGATGTGCCACGGCACATAACAAAACTGCATGGAGCCAGTGTGTACTTGGCTGCTCGGGCTTTTTGAGAGAGCTGAGGTGGGCGCACAGTGCGACCATTCAGAGCGTTCACAGAGGAGAGACGAAGAGAAAATGAACAAGTCTTTATGGGGGAATGGCAGCAAAATGCCAGTTATATAACAATAACACCATATGATGGCAAAGCCTGCAGAGTCTCAAGAGAGATGTATGTTAGTCTCTATTTATTAGATGATACCTTTTGAGAGATTTCAGTTATTTCCATATGTTTTACATCCACTCGTGGAAATATCGTGATGTGATCGCATGTCTGGATTTTTTTAATCCCCCAGATCAATGAGATGGTTCCTTTTATATTCTTTCAGTGTGTCTGGCAACAAGCTGTGTACAGTCAAAACTTCCATGGCACTAATTAACATTCAGTGCAAGAATAGGAGCCATATGTAAGTCTGCCAAGATATATATGGACAATACTGTATCTTTATTGAAGAATAGGTTCACAGTTTTTCAAGTCTGTCTTGAAAGAATAATCATATGAGCATTTAAACAAGTTCTCTCCTCTTCGTACTGGCAGTGGGGACACAGCTCTTTCCAATGTGTTTCCACTGAAAGTGATTTACAGAATCCACAGTCCACGTTCTGTGCAAAACCAAATTCCTAAATTTATCTGAAGTTAATTTGAGGAGTCAAAAATCGTGTCCTCCCAAGAAACAGTCTTTGTTGTACCAAACTCCCTCTTTGTGTTGCTGTAGCTCAGTCTGTAAGTCTGGAGGATAAACGTTGGGATGTGTTTTTGCACAGAGCAAGAACTGTGGATTTTGTCTCCCATCAAACAGGAAAAACTTGTTTCAATATTCATATGAGCTCCAGACTATTAATTTTTCAAGACTGTTATTCTTTCTTTCTGTGGAAATTATATGATTGAAGTAATATATCTCACACTTTCCCTCTTTTCTGGGGTGTGAATACATCAGGCCTGAAGTAAACGCTTAATAATTCAAATTTTTGGCATTAAATCTGTTAAACAAAACACTCTATTGCCAAGTTTAGGTGTCCCGTGGTGATCTTAATGCTGTTTCAGAGGTTTTTTTTTTTATACAAAAACATTAAACCCTGCGTGAGTGCAAAGCTACAATCAACCCCCTGACATGACAGGCAATATTCTTCAGCATCATGACACATGGCATGGAAAAAGATACCTGGCAAAGTCGACAGCACATGTGTGTAGGGTGAAGGTCAGGGACAATTAAAGTTGAATGAGGAACCAGTGTCGGGCAGCGGGGGCCGGGTGCCAAAGGTGACGGCTGCTCAGGTGTCACTGCCTGGCTGCGTGAAGAGGGAGCAGAGAACAGGAGATCAACAGCTGCGGAGGTATCAGATCACCTGGTGGAAAGACGCAGTCAGCTCCGGACCTGGACAAGACACCAGGTAAGAGCTCTGTCCTGTGTGGAGGTGATGGGAAATTAGTCATCGAGGGGGAAAAGAGAAGGCAGTTTAAACTTTATAATAATTATAACCATTATTATAGTGATTTGAAAGAATGAATACTGAAAACTTTTTTAAGTGTTCTCCTTTATTGGGTAGTTGTATGGTCAAGTTATGTAGATGGCTGACGATGACTAAGAACTAACGGTGATGGACAAATTGTTTATTTGGCAGCTATAGTAACTGTAAATTAACAAAACACAAAATGCAGTCAAACACAAACCTACCCACGACATAATGGAGGTTAAATTAGCTTCAGCTCGTCTAGACAGAATATTAAAATGCTACATTAACACTGGAGCATCTGCAATAATTCAATCATTTAATAATAACAATACAGGTCTCTGGAAGCTGCTGTTCTTTCAGCATAAGTTCATAACGCATAATACTTTTACTACCATAAAGTTTAAATTGTCATTTTATTAACAGGGTTTTTAAAGTGAGGTTTTAGTATTTTTACTTAGGCAAAGTATATATGCCAGTGACAGACGGCGAGGAATAAGAGTTATTTCTACACTCGGTTTAAAGATAATAAAAAGAAGAGAGAGTAGCATTACAGCACAGTGTTTCATGTAAAAAAACATGCAGCTATTATTGCAATATAAGTCCAGCTTTAGTGTTTCTTTTCTATATTTCATGCACAATTACAACAATAAGATGGATAGTCTTCAAGTCCGATTTTTCCTGTTATTTACCATCTGGGGCTGAAGTGCACTCATGCATACATAGGCTACTAATCTCAGGAGATGGCTGCCTGCCTGCCTGCCTGCCTGCTGCCTCCTCTCCCAGAGGCACTAGCCCAGCAGATGACATGGCTGCTGATGCTGCGATTAGGTTACAGATACTGTAATCCACTGACAGGCTGTGCAGGGAACAATGGAGGCTTGTTATCTTACAGAGGAAGAAAAACCAAAGATCAGTGTCATCTTAATTTTGACTTCTCCTGTGCATACATGTTACATATGGAGGTAACAGTGTGCAGCTTTTACCTGACTATTCGTTGACTTGCAGAGCCACTGTGACCTTACAGGTCCAATGAAGAGAGGAAGCCTCACTCCATTTTCATCTGTAAACTCTCATCTGAGGGTTTTATATCATCCTCAGCAGCCTGAATTATATCCCGCATCCTTCTATATTCACACTGACAAAATAAATTCCTTCTGTCCAACTCTAACTGTTTAATCACTATACAACACTTCACATTACAGATCAGTGATGAAGCTAAAATGGGATACCAGACTTCTGAATCACCACCAACCACCTAATCATCAAGATATAATATCATCAATAAATTGTCTGTGATCATGTTAGTCTGTCTTGCTTCTCTCTTATTGGTTTTCTAGTTGACAGTTAGATAAGAAGCTTGATGCCACGACTGTCTCATGACTATTCAATAAGAAATAAGCTAAAGAGCTAGGAGATGTTTAGCCTAGCTTTTAGCTTAGCATAGAGACCTGGTGTTTCAGCTAGCATGGCCTCAAAAACTATTACCTGGTTATTACCCCTGTAATTACTGCAATGTAATTCTAATATGTCACTACCAATATTTCTTTTGCTTGGGCGAAATGTTAAATGTTTTTTAATTAACATTGCCGTTTCTGTCTGTGCTCGTGAGTCCACAATGGAGCCATATCAGAGGGAATCAATGAGGAGGATCAGGAGAAACAGCAAGACTCTCCTTCAGGATCTGTTCCATCAGGGAGTCCATGGAGGAGGCAGAGACACTCCTGTAAGTGTCTCATAGCACCGACATCCAACCATCGCCTTCACGTTTCTATTAAATTTTGTCTAACTGCTTTTTAAAGGGCATAAATGCTGTGGATATTATCAGCTGTACATCTTTTTTTCTGAATTTATTTTTTCACAGATCCCAGCTCAGACTGGTAGAGATGCTAAAATGATCCACTCCATTGCCAGTCTGATCAGGGCAAAGAGCAAACTCCTCCTGCTTGAGAGTCCTGATACTGTGGAGATCTACAAGGTGAGTGGTGAAACAGTGATATAATAGTATATCGCTATTACAGTGAGAGATGCTTGTGATCTGCAGCTTCAGTTCAGCCAAAGCTCGAAAGCTATGACTTACTTTACTGCAATGGTGCAATGTTTAAAAGGAGCAAAGGGGCAGATTTTTTATCATCTACATTCTTTACATGTGACACTCAAAGTATAGATGGAAAAATCAACTCTATAAGAATCTTTGAATGTTTTTCCTTTGAAATTAGCAAATTATTTAATATTTATGACAGAAATTCTCTCCAAATTCAAAGTTGTTTTTATTAAATGCAAATGAGAAATAGAATAAATAAACTTTGTATCAGAGTTATATTTTTCCTGACTCACATAAAAACACAAATATGCAAATAAATGTAATAAATATAAGAAAATGCAAACACAATGGATAAATAACAAACCAACACAGTGTGATGATTTCGTGATAGATATAGAACAACATATTTAAGAAGTAATGACGCAACTTTAATGAGGAATTAAGCCAATTAATAAAAAGGAAAAGGTCTCTTTCTAAATGACAGAAAAAAAAGCTCCACACTTACACAACTTATTCACTTATTTTTTCAATTTTTAAAATGTTGCTAATCATTTGGTCTCTAATTCAAAATAACCATTGTGCTGGAACTGAGCTGCGTTCATGAAATTCATGTGAATTTCAAAAAAACAACAGAGAATGGCTTTAAGTCTCCACTGTCATATATGTAAAATAAATAAATTTAAAAAAAAAACCCAAACAAAAACACTTTCTTCCTCATTAAACCTCAAAATGCATAAAGTACTGTAGTGGTAACCTTCCCATTGCCACAAACTGAGCTTGCAGATTTAATGAGGATGGCAAAAATAATGAATAAAGCATCGTCATTACACCAAATGAAGACATACTTTGTGTTTTATATGTAACATGGGCTCTTTGTTTAAAAATCCCTCAGATGACAAAATATACTGTCTGTTTATGGTCAGTTAGGCCCATTGGAACAAGCTATAAAACAGAAATTCAATATTGAAGATAAACTACTGTCAGCACCAGTAATCAGCATATGAGAACTCATTGTATTTTACCGCATTTTTCAGCAAGAGTCTCAGATGTAATGCGTCAGTTTCAGTAGCAGATGTTTGAACCTTATCTTCCCAATATTCATATTCATGACAAATTCCCATAAATTTGATGAAGTCATATTGCTTTCAGCCAAAAAAACAAAGCTGCTGTGATTTCTCAAGTGTTAAAAGGGAGGCTGAGCTCTTTAAACCAAAACAATATGCAATTTTGTTTTGATTAATAACTTAAGATTAATAACTTTAATGGCTGCATGTGGAGGAGTAACAATTACTCATGTTTTCCCAGTTTACTTGAAAGAAATAGCAACAATGCTCAATTTACAAAAGAAAATCTGCAGGTCGGTAGATAAACTCATGTGTCTTACAACAACTTGGACTATTTCTGATAAACAACAGCTCAGTAATCCTCTCGAAAGTTTCTAAATAAACAATAAACAACTGTGTGAAATAGATGCACATTTGTTTGTACAGGTGAATACAAAATGGCAGCGGCAGAAACGGGTTGAACCATGGGATCAAGCAGGGGCTCCGCTAACTCACTGACACGCTTTACTCGACGTTTCACACGAAGAAACTTAATCACGATAAAACACCGACTTACCTGAGAAACGTGGAGAAATGGTGACGAGAGTAATGGAGCTTTTTTTTTTTTTTTTAAGTAAGAGTAAGGTACTTAGGTGGGTGCAGACAAAAGCAATCGATCTCAGGAGAGCTGATGAAGACCACTTTGTTGACCACAGATAATAGCGTTGACAATAAGGTACTAAAAAAAAAAGATAAATGAATCCAACCCCAACCCACACTTTTGAGCGTTTTAACCTTTTTCACCTTCAAGCTTTTTTTTTTTTTTTTTTATACACATCTAATGGATTGTTACTCATGATCATTAATCTCATTACAGGACGTGTTCACTGTCTTTTTAAACTTGTAACAGACAAACAGTTTTAATGATTTGTGTATTGATTTATTATCATTGCTATTATTCTATTTTGTGACACAAAGGATTGGATTGAATTGTGAAAGATTTCATTTTCTAGTTAATAATTTTAAATATTAGTGATATGTATGAGATTATTAGGGTTTGAGTGGTGTTGGCTGTTGCACATTGTAAGAGTTGTGTTGTGTGTTGTTAGTCTCACTGTGAGATGGATGTGTATTGATATATCTGTTGGCATTCCAGCATTGTTTATACATTTATGGGACCCCAGGAAGAGTGTTTCAATGCAGTGATTAATAGGGATGTGAATAACTAAATATATAAATAAGTCAAAAGTAAATTATTCTTTGTCACATGTGTACCCTATATAGCTGAACGATCCAACAGCTCGTTCAACCAGAGCCGGTAAAGACGGCGTTTACCTCCCAGCCATCACGACAAAGGCCTCAAGTCTGAACTCGATCAGAGGGACTCTGAGTCAGTCCTGCCCATATCTGTATGACAAGCGACGAGGCTCCTTCTCTTCAGTGGCCTCCGAGAGAACAGGAGGTCACCCTAAAAAACAAGTAAGTTGGCAGCTGTGTCATTTCCATCAAGCATGGATTAACATTTTTGATCTTTCCACCTTCTTCTCTCTTCACATCAGAGCAACCTAAAGGCACAAAGAGAGGCAAAGAAATCCAACGTCGCTGTCACAATGACCTACCTTGGACAAGGCCATCGCGGGTCAGGGTTTGGGTCCACACAGGATGAACTGAAGGTACTTCAGCAAGTCAATGGAGGCGAGAATATCTGTGTCTTCAAAGGACTGGTGACTCCTGGAGGTAGGAGCTGTGAAATGTTTTTCTACAATGGACAAGAACGTGCACAAGGGAAACATTCAGAATATTTAACAATTCTGTCTTTAAATGTCACATGAAAACTAATATTTTTCACCCACATCAATACAGGTAATAATAGGTGGGTACAATTAGAGGTGTTTGACATGTGTGTTACTCATTTCCCCATAAAGCAACATTGTAAAAAGGGATGTTGAGGATGTTTGAGCTGAACAGGAACAGGAACTGAGAACTGATGTGTGACCTGACAGACTAACATCACACAAAGAAGTCAGCAGACTGGACAAGTCATTTCATCTTAGCAGGTGGTACATGTTGATACTCAGTGTACAGCTGTCACTCCAGGGAGGGAATAACAGTGCCGGGCAGATGTACAAGGAAGAGGATATGGATTTCTGCTTGAAACTTTGTATGTGATCTGTTTCCAAAATCCTCTGTAGCTGCATAAGCTGAAGGAATAAAACAAAGTTGGAGACAATGCACACAGCACATCTAGGATTTATGACTAACTCATAGTTGTTGTTTTTTTCTTTTGCGCTTTGACCTTTATTGCACATCTTTTTTTACACGCCATAGACTGCACAGTATCAGTGGAGCCGGGATCATACAATATTTGAACATTTTTTGTTTTGTCCTAGAATCAACAATGTTTTGACTCTGTACCTGGAAAATGAAAGCAGCCACAGGTTGGTTAACCCAAATTATAGAAAAAACATATTTTCTCACTCAACTCCAATGACACTTAGTCATTCAGATAGTTTTGGTTTTATTCACAGACCTCACTGTGAACAGTTTTCCACAAAGGCTCTGTGTACTTTGAGATTTTGGCCCAGATAAAAAAAAATGACTGATTGTTTTCTTAATTGGAGATGAAAGAGTTGGATTTTGGGCTGGATTTGGTTTGCTTAATAAATAAATAATGTGACATACCATGAGCCAATGTGATGTAGTGAATGGTTCTGGAGTTCAGGACCCCACTAAGGTCACAAGGTCATTACCAGGTCAGGAAAGAAAAGAAAACATGTTCTATTTTAATTTCTCAGGCCTCTGTAAACTATTGAAACAGATGACACATGTAAACACATAAACACATCTATGTTTAGCCTCAAGCTAAACTGACTGTACTGAACCATCTCTGTCGCTGACCGATCAGTAGCTTTGTGCTTTGGAGTGACTGACTGACTGACACTAGTGACTGACTGTACTGCTGTCAACTCAGCCATGCATGTTAAAAAGGTGGGTGTAAAGTTACTTAAAGGATGTGAAGACCAAAGAAAGAGTTTTAACTTGAGAACTCAGTGTAGCAGACTGAGCTGTTCACTTTATAAACCCTAAACCTTTTCTGGGCCTAGTTTGGCTCTGAACTGAATGAAGCAGCAGCAGCTTGAATGGTGATGTGTTTTGCTGAGCTTTGAATAAAAGACTGAGCTACATGTTAGGAATAGTTTAACTGTGATTAGAAATCTTTGCACTGAGCTGACTGATGCGACTCGTGATGAGTGGTCATGAGGTTTAACAGGGTCCTGGATGTTGCCATCCCAAGGGTCTCACAGAAGACGAGGAAAGTCAAGATTAAATATGGTCATCATCATCAGCCATCCAGCATCTGATAATACTGTCCCCTTGTGTCTTTCAGAGCAGTTCCAGTTTGTCTCTCAGAGACACAGAGGCTATCCCTTCAGTGCTACCTTGTACGTTAATGGCATCATGGTGGCCAGGATCAGTTCCTGCTGTGAGTACCGCTACGCTCCCGGCTTCCAGCAGGGCAGGAAGAGCTGCTTCAGACTTACTTGGCTGGCTGGTGGGATACCCTGTTACAGGTCAGATTTCAGCCTCTGGGAGACGGACGGCGTAACATTGGCAGAAAATTAGAAATTAGTACCAGTCAAAACAGATTGGGGTAACACTGCTCTGCAGATATAATGCATTGTGTGTTGACAGAGGAGGGAAAAAAGGATGCATATTGCATGACATGAGGGACTGATGGTGGTGGTACAGGGGAGGAAATGTGAGTCATGTCGAAAGCACATTTTTCATCTTTTTCAGATGCACAAGTCTCCGAAACAAATACAGCTCCTGCCAGCAGCTGAACAACGGCACAAAGGAGAACCTAATTCTCCCTCTAGAGCAGAGCCCTGGCAATGGTACAAAGCCTGGAAATGAGTGTCTCCATTTTCCCTTATTTCCTAAAGCTTATTCATCAACATATTTTTGACATTAGGCCCAGTCCATGATTTCGGTGGACTAGTTTAATGACAAAATGTCCCACAAGCATTTTTCTGTCTCTTGTGTCTCCAATGCAGGCACAGTTGAGTCATGTCCATCATCCCCTTTGTTTATCCCGGCCAAACCAGAGAGGAAATCAGCGAGGAGGACGAGAAAACACATCAAGGAGGGCGGCGGAGGATCAACAGACAGCGAGGACCACGTTGTAGCCGGGATTAAAGAGACCTCCAAGAAGAGACGACGCAAGGGTCAGACTAATCAGAAAGAGAGCAAGAGCAAGACAGCTGGAAATAACAGAGGAGGAGAGGGACAAGAAAGCGAGGGCACGGAGGTCTCGCAGAGGTCAACAGTAACAGAAAAATGTGAAGACCAAGTATCGTCAGACAGGAAAGAGCAGAAACAGCAGAAAACATCCAGCAAAATCACTGCGCTGAAGACCGAGCAGCTGAACAAGACAAGCAAAGCTCTCGGTGAGCAGTGTTTGACTCATTATATCTGGTTTCACTCCTGTAAGAGAAGATGGAAAAATAAAGGAGAATAATTTCACGTGGAGATGTGCTGTCCATTTGCATGTGGTATTTCAATTTAATACTGTTTGTGGAAAAAGGAAAATTGGAAAGAACAAGAGTATTTTTTTCTCTTTTTAAAAGGTTCATTGCAGGATGAGGAAGCACTGACTAAGCAGAAGGGAGAGGAACAGAAGGTGCTGGAATCAAATGGGAAAAACAGAGATGGGGAAAGACTGAAGGACTTCTATGAAGAATGTGTAGAAATGAGCGCTGCGTTGGAGCATGGCCCAAACAAACACAACTGGTTCAAGGCAAACAGTGAGTAAAGAAACCACAGCACAGTAGGAATGGACTGCAATCCCCCTGGAGTCCTGTAACAGATTTACATAATACCCTTTAGCAGAAGGGGTTGAATTTGCAAAGAAGTGATGCATAGAAAGTTTAAAATAAGATGGACGACGTGCGGAAGAGGTTATGCAGATGTTGTTCACACATACACACACTTATATGTCTGCATGCATAAACCTCATTGCAGATCTCTATTGCACAGAAATGCTCAAACTGAATTTTACATTTTCACATTTTCGCATCAACAGTCGGTATTAATATCACTGTGTGCACTTGGGGCTTTGGGAGAGACAGTTGTGTTAGGCCTGAGTTGTTGTTGTTTTTTTCCTCCATATGCAAAGTCCTGGAGAGGAGCCGTCTCCAGAAGAGGCTGTCAAGGTGCCCCAAAGCTCCAGGCTCAGAGGTGGAGCTCAGTTCAGAAAGTGACACCGTCCTGCAGCAGCCTGATGGAGATCCACAGGCAGAAGAGGACACAGCCACCCAGGGCACTGGTGAAGAAAAGCCTGATAAAGAACAAGACCTGCAGGCACAGGTGTGCGCACAACACTAGTGACTATAGTTGATACATGCTATATTCAGATTATTAGAATATTTAGTTTTCAGCATTAATAGGGAAGTTAGAATATAAGATTTCCACAGTGATGCTGCAGAAATTGAAATTTAAGGCGGAAATGTCACTGCTTGCAAATTAGGATTTAAAGGCTCCTTATTTATACTTTTCCTTGCTTTTATAAGTGTCGATATCCATAAGAAGATGTATATTTGTGGTTTTAAGAATGAAAAACCATCTCGGTGTAGTTTTACATCTCCTCTCTCAGGCTTCTCTCTGGAGCTCTAGTAACAACAGGCCAGGTAAACACTGTTCCCTGTCTCTCTTTCAGTGTGGCTGCAATAAAGGCAAAAATGCCTGAAAAAATAACTTAAAAAAAAAAAAAAAAAAAGTCCAGAAATCCTGACGGCTCATTTTAGGGCTTTCTGAATACAGGCTGTGTGCTTTTCTCTGGACTGAGCTCTTTGATACTTTCACAGAATCTAGTCCTGCTTTATAGGCAAAGAAGACAAAATGAAATGAAATGGGTTGACGCAGATAAAATAAACAAATGTGTTTCATTGCCAGTGTATTTCTGATTAACACCTCAAAACATAAACTAACATCAAAACTACTCCTATAACCGTAAATGGTTTTATGTCACTGGTGTGAAACTTCTATTTAACTGCTAAAAAGTTAAATAATTGACTACAAATTCATGCAAACCTTGAGGATTATTTAATTATTTGGGAGGTTAATGCACAAACAGTTGTAACGAATGGTCACTGAGTTTTATCTGGGACAGGCAGGCGTTTGGCTTGGTCGTACCCATCATGATAAAAAAGCTTCCAACCCTGCCTGAAAAATTCCTCAAGGTCTAGTAAACACAGCACAGTGGATGTGGCTGACAGCCAGACCATATGTCTCTCTAGACTCCCACCCCAAGTCTGCGTTTAGAAAACCTCCAGCACCTGTCCCACTCACATCTCCTGGCCAACAACACATTTTGGAGCTATGCTGCTCTCACACCCAAACAGTAAATACTTGACGTTCACAATACTCAATTCTCGGGGCTGTGATGCAAAATTTATTTCTGCCAGGAAGAAAAATAATCTGTCTGTGCTACAAAATGGGATTTCTGTATTTTATAAGGACTTGCTGTCTGGCGATTCAGGTGAACTAGAAGTTAGATGAGATATATCTGTTTGGATCACCCTTTTGCAGTCTTGTATCCTCATGTGGGTGACCATTTCCCACAAGGATTACAGAATAGAAAAAGGTATTAGAAATAAGATAAATAAATATATTGGTGTTGTTGTAAAATGTTTCAAACCCCCCCAACATTTTTTTTTATAGATCTACAACCACTGGTCTGAAGAAATCTTTCCAAAACCCTGTGAAAAAAAGTCGAAAATGCGACCTTTTGGAAATATGTCTTAACTTTTGGAAACTACTGCTACCAAGCCAAACCAGATCCAAAAATAATAGCATGGTTCAAATTCTTCCATGACATTTCTTTGCTTTGCGACTGTAGCTCGATGCCATGATAACAGTGCTGAGCACATCTGATGAGGTGGAGCAGCTGGTTCTGAGGAACACGGACCTGACGGATGACCTACTGCTGAGCCTGGCGAGAGCCCTCAAGACCAGCCTGTCCGAGGTCATGTTGCTCAACCTCAACCTCAACCTCATCGGCCCATATGGCGCTCACATCCTGCTGGACATTCTGCGAGTGAAGCCTCAGGTCACAGGCTTACAGTAAGTCCCAGGCTCCACTGATCCACCACTGTTACATCAAAATCTGAGAGAAGAATTACAGAATGTGAACTCTGAAAGCACATTGAATAACAAGCAGATCCAGGAACATCAGCCTAAATACTCTAATATGCCTATAAAAGAAAATAATAGAACTGACGAAGCAGAAAAAGATACAGCAAATCCAAGGATGGCTTCCTCACTGCAGTAAAAAAAAAAAAAAAAAAAAAAAATCGCAGTATTTAGATCTTGTATTGCACAATCCATCTCTTTTATGCCTCCAGTGTCTTACCTTTCTGAGTTGTTTCCTTTTCCCAGCTAACTACAGTAAATGTGCGAGAGCTTGTTTTTGTGGCATCGGTTCAGAGAAATATTGACAAGTTTAGAAACCCAAGCAGAAGCACAGCTGGACATCACACCCTGGACAAAAGAGCACTGTGGGGCTCAAAGGACTAGTTTAAAATGTTGGGAAATGCAGTCCTGGCAGATTTATGTGTGAAAAGGTCATTCATGCATTGAATATAAGGCTGCAGCCAACAGCTGGTTAGCTTAGCTTAGCACAACTGCTCTCAGTAGCCGCTGGGAAACCAGGAAGTTACTGGCCTCAGCCAAGAAATAGTCTGTCACGCATTAAAATGGTCATTTTACAGTGGGTTTTTTTTTTTTTTTTTGTGTGGCTTAAACAAACTAGATGTAACATTTGTCTTCTCTTTTCATGCTGAGCTCAGTGAACCAGCTGCTGCCTGTAGCCTTACATTTAACAGCCAAACACGGCGGTATTGATCTTTTCATCTACCGCTCTCAAGTAAGCAAATAAGAGCATTACCCAAAATGTCAAACTATTTCTTCAATGTGCGCAGCAGATCCAACGTGCTCCTGTAAATGGATGAAAATATTGACAAAACAATGAAGAAAATGCCTGTTAAATCTCAACAATACCCCTGACTGCAACAGCTCAAGCACCAGTGTTGCTACTGTTCAAATCCTCAGCTCTGCATTTAAATGAAGACAAATATATTTGACATAATCATAGGGAATAGTCTATAGAAATTACCCATAAGACACACGGGTGGATTTTTTTTTCTTATTAGATGTGCCGGTCTTAAAGCTGCAGAACAAGCACATACAAAAGCTGCGTGTGACATTGTGAGTTGTAGTAACTTACATCTCACACAGGGGAAAACTTAATGTCAGGATGCAGGTGGTTACATGAGGAATCCTCATACATTTGGGTGATTACTACTTTTTTTTTTTTTTTTTATTTCTTTCTCCACAGCTTGTTTGGAAACAGACTGCGTGACCATGGAGTGCTGACCCTGTTGAGTGGAATAGCTGAGCTGCAGGAGCAAACAGCGAGAGCTGCTGCTGCCATCCAGCAGGCAATGCTTTTCCCATCGGAGCAAAACGTGCTCCTGCAGCTCCCCACTGGGTGGAGCTCTCTTAGGGTTTTTGCACTTTCAGAACTGGATATTGGGGGAAACGGCCTGAGCAGCGAAGGGGTGAAGTTGTTAGCATCATATATGAGGCACCACTCCTGTCTTCAGTACTTAGGACTGGCGCAGACCAGCAGCGCCGATCTGGCAGCGTGGAAGGAACTTTTTGACAGCCTAAAGGGAAGCAGCTCACTGACTCAGATCATTTTAGACGAGAACAACTTAGGAGACCCCGGGGTCAGGCTGCTGGCCGACATGCTGAAAGAGAACACGAGTCTGCGGCAAGTGGATCTGGACAGGAACAGCATCAGTGACGTAGGAGGAAACGACATCATGGGGGCGCTGCTTTGCAGGACGCAGCTCCGCCTGAGGCATCTGAGCCTTCAGGAGAACAAAATCAGTGCAGGACTAATGAGTAGGATACAGGAGGAGGTAAAATATAACTGAAATCTGCAGGAGTGGAGGAGTAGCATGAGAATGGTTCGCCATGTGACATAATAAACAAAGCACTGACTTGAGAATTCATAGGCTTCTTTGTTTACATTTTGAGGTCACCAAGGAAAAAACCTGACTCTCTCACACACACACACACACACACACACACACACACTCAAACAAGGATCTCTTCCTTCCTACAACTGGGTGGCCCTGCAAACAAATGCTGCATCTTAGTTTAGCCCAGGCAGGTGGTGTAGGAGGTATGTTTGCTTTAGGGCTGCACTGTGGTCTGGATGCGTTTTCAAAGTGATCTCAGTGAACTGAACCTTTCTTCTTTGTGGTGAGGTTACATCCTCACCTTGATTTTCTTCTTCTTCTTCCCACCAGTGTTACCCCTCATGACTCACACACCTCCTACTTTGCTAAAACTGACTCCAGCACAGGGCTCACTGATCCCTATGTCATTTTTATTGAATAATTTTCTGCCTCCTGAAGAAAAAAAAAAAAAAAGTCACAGTGATTCATTCCACCCACAGTATTTACAGGTCATAGATGACTAATCCACATTTTTTTTTCAGTAGCCATCATTAGATCCCCTTTCTCCACTTCTACAAATCAAAAGAGTTATGGACATCTAAACCTCGCCACGTCAACTACCCCTGTTTTGTTGTTCTCTACATCCACTAGACAGTGCTCCTATTCAGAATTAATGCGCGGGGGCGCGTGGGGGACTGTGGCAAATGCATCTGAATTTCGAGGCCGTCGTCTCATTGTTCTATCAACACCGACATTCTGAGAATAACTGTACCTGTGATCAAAGCTTGTCAGACTGGTAATTATCTCCTCCTTGCAGAGCTGCCAGTAGCGATTCTGCTGAAACCAATCTCTTCATATTTCATCTGCAGTCTCAGTCGTGAATTCCTGTCTGTGGAAGCCCGATAAAGACGCTCTCCGAAGCCCTGGGACGATGACAGATGAATGAGACTGGTGCACCTGAAGATTACATCTGCAGAAGTTACCCTGCTCCAAATGAGGTTGCATTTGTGGCGTTTTTTCTTTTTGTGTCAATCTTCTAAGATCTCAACAGTCACAGTTGTAGTAGATTGAATACAGGACTAAGTGGTACACCACCATGCCTGGCTGACTTTAAGCCTGCAAACAAGAGCTGCTCAGTAATTCGCCGACTCCTTCGATAAGGTCTCCCTGCTTCTCCGTTACATGTAAAACTGAGATCAGTGACCCCATTGTCCGTCCGCTAATGTTATCTGTACTTGGCCTGAAACAAATCCTGCAGTGTTGCAAGCTTCTTTCAACTGATCTTCAAAAAACACAGCCTTAAATCATAGAAGCTCAATCTGTTAGGAATTTAAAGGTTTGCTTTCAGGCCTTTGTAGTCACATGAAACCTCGCTAGTGCTGCAATATTCACTGTCATACAGCCCAGAAATAATCAGGTTAAACACATCATTCATCTTATGTGACTAACAGGTGAATTAGATTTTTTGTAAAACAAGGAATTACTCTTTTTTATGGCTGAAAAATAGCTAGGACGCATTAACCTGATACACTGAGGGGTTAAGTTTCACACAGCTGATGTTGTGCTGTGGGGGAAACAGAGAGAGGGAAGCCTTGGGAATTCTGATTCTTGACTGTGACTTGAGGCAAAAACCAAACTAATGAGGTGAACAATGGGTTCTTTCGCTCATGGGAAATTCAATGATTCAGACTTCCTTTAAGTTTCCTGGGCAGGGTGATGCAATTTATTTCCACTTACAGTATAGAAAGGGTCAGTGTCTGTTCACAGGACCATAAACGACTGACGTCTTTGTAATTGTTCACCTGCATACACACAGTAAGGTGCAGATTTTACACCCCCTACATTTCTTCTAGTGACAATATGACGTTGACTATGACTTTCCAACAACTATTGGATGGATTGTCATGACAGTTACTAGACACTTCATCTAGACACATTTTGGTGTCACCTTTACCTTTTGTGAAGCGCCGTCATCAGGTCAAATTTTTAATTTGTTCTGCAAAACTAATAACATCTCATCCATCCTCATTTCCGCTTTGTGTTTTGCTTACATGCTGAATTAAGACGTTGAACATGGTAAAGCTGCTAAACGTCGACATGTCAGCGATGCCTTTGTGAGCGTGTTAGCATTTGGCTCAAAGCTCTGTGCCTCCAAGTTATATCTCTAACTGTGCATGAAATCTACTTTTGACAACCTTTCTATCTGGCATTTCCAAACTCCAAACACAAGTATAGTGAGTCCTCCATTCTGCATCACCTCTAAAATGAACACACACAAGTGTGCTGGGACAGGCTGTTTCCACTTTGTGGATCTGTGCCATGAGAACAGCCGGAGTCAGTGTATAACATGAGGGAGTAGATGGGCAGGGGTGTATGTTTGTGTACAGTGGACCAGTTTTCAGCCCACATTTAGAAACCCAGGTGGTGTGTTTGTGTTTAAGGAAGCCCGGGGGTGGTGGACGTCTGTCGGAACAGCAAACCCTCTGTTGTGTCCATGTAAGTCCGTTCTGTATTGACCGCAGGCACACACTAATTTGTTTTGTCTCATTTGTCAGAATCAGATGTTACTTGTGCAGATTGACCAATTGGAAGCCATTGGCTGCTAATTCAAAAAAATATTTTTTCACGAGGACTGGAGTCTCGCCGCGAGCCCCGAGACACTGCCTGGCTTTGTGTCGGGTTAATTAGAAGCACCCTGTTTGCGGACGAGTTTATGCAGATCGACAAGTCAATCAGGTAAGTTACGACACCCAGAGAAAACTATGATGTGTTCTTGATTAACAGCAGCATGAAGATCTTTGTCTTCATCTTCAGCTGCTGCAGTAAGAACGGAGCAGGAAGTTGACCTTGGCTCCAAGTAGCTGCACACTGTAGCAGAGGATGAATGTGGACAGGCCTGGCTGAGGATGAGAGTAACGGTTTCAAGATTTGTGAGATGTAGCACTGCAGTGAGACCTCTCTATAACAGATCGCCTTTATCATCAAGAATAGGACAGCCATTTATAGACTGGATACCGTTGTGATAATGACGCATGCAAAGCTACAGTTACAGGAAAGCAAATTGTTCTCATTGATGTGACAGAAAAACTGATTTGAAGTTCAAGTGGAATGTAGTCAAACCTAAATTTTGCACACTTACATAAAATGTGTTTTCTGTCAAATCGAATTCTCCCATCCTGCGCCAGACTTAGATCATCTGTGAAATGAATTTTATTGGATCTTGCAGGCTAAACAAATCTGTCCCATGTGGTTTGACTGCTTTAGCATCCTGCAGACCGATGCCAGCGCCAGTATTTTTGGATTGATTTCTTAAGTTTTATCACTATCATTTCAGAGAAGTAGTCAGCATTTGCTCTATTTTGTTGTCATATTGGTGGGAGAGTCAACAGCATTTAAACCGCTGGTTCCCAAACTGGAGATCAGGGAGTTGCAAAGTATGTCCTCAGATGATTGAGTTAAAAAAACAAACAAATTAAATAAAAACATGGCTATTTGCCTGAGAAAAACAGGAGGATTGTTTCAACAGTCTCCTAAAAAATAAATAAATAAATAAATAAAAATAAAAAAATATCAAGTGATCTGAGAAAGTAAAATCCCTAATAGGTGAAGATATACTGTATTAAAATAGGCATTAACTCATTTTTAGTGCCTGCAAAACAACTCAAAAAACATAGGAACCACTTATATGAAATGAATCATGTGGAAATTTGAATAATAATGAAACTCTTTGTGTGTGGCAATGTCACTGTCTTTAAAACTAAGGTCAGTGAGGATTACATGACGTGTGTGAGCCTAATGCTACTGTCCCCAAGGACTTCAAACAACTTTATGCTCAGTGCACTCTCCATTGCCACGTTCACTACATTATGTGA
The DNA here is from genome assembly GCA_038496675.1 of Rachycentron canadum. Taxonomy (NCBI): domain Eukaryota; kingdom Metazoa; phylum Chordata; class Actinopteri; order Carangiformes; family Rachycentridae; genus Rachycentron; species Rachycentron canadum. The sequence goes on from CM076654.1 coordinate 3,595,541, forward strand.
CACAGCATTTTGATGATGGTGAAAGGAAAGTTTTAAAATCCGCTCCTTGAACAATGGCTCCTGCTGCTGTTTGACATTTGGCAGAAAGAGCAGCTTTTCAATATGGATTATTCATCAGCGGTTTGATCCTCCACTCAAATGTCACCACAACAATGCCTCTGACTTGGCAGCAGCGTCTGTCTTTCTGCAGCTCTGCGGGGTAAGGAATTGGCAATAATTACCACATCTAATGTGGCCTTCAGAAAGATTTAGACTTTGTGTTGTCAAACGCTTTTGCTTTTCATATTATTATCATCATTATTGTTACCATTTCATTGAGAGGTAAGGAAAGAAATGGGAATCTTGGCTCATTGCATCACTGCAATACTGTGCACTGTGCTCTGACTTATGATGTTTTCTAAATAGGTTGCAAGGAGAAGTGAAGCCTAATGCAGGAAATGTATGATCTGCTGCAACATAGCAGGAGACTGATGCTTGTAACAGACCTATCAAATGCCTTTACTTAACATTCAGCAGCTCAACCCTCGCGTTGGTCATCAACCGGTCTACGGTCCCCGCATTCATTAAAAAAAACAAACAAACAAACCCGAAATGCCCTGATATTTTGTTACTCATTTGTATGACCCGAACATTCAAAGTTCATATCTCTAAATAGGTTGTTTTGGTCAATTGAACTGTCCAAATTCTAAATATATTTAGTTTTAAAATCACACACACATACACAAAAAAAAAACAACAAACTAAAGCAGCACATTTGAATAGAACCTAGATCTAGTGAATTTGTGCTTGAACAATTAACTACAAAAACTGTTGCCATTCAACCATCAATTGTTTCAGCTCTAATTAATTTGTTCATTTGAGCTCAACTGTTATGCAACTCTTAAAACACAAGAAGCAACATTTTCATCCAGTAGAGAGATACTATTACATCACTCTAAATTTGGACTAACCCAACATGAATGAGCAGAACTTTTCTCTAAATTTCCTGTTGTATGTATGGAATGGATAAACAGAGCACCAGGGCATGCTCTTATTGGATCCAGCTGGGCCTGGACAGAGGTTGCTGCATTCAGCTGGCCCCAATTCCCCAAGACATGGGAGTAAAACAAAAGACTCTGTGTTTATCAGACAAGAGTTTCCATCACTAGAGCGTGACATGAAAGGATGTGCTATTTTATAAGTTCATATTTTGAGGCCTGTTGTGGAAAGGAATGACCAAAAAAAAAATTGTCATACTTTTTTTTTTTTTCCTTTTTTACTAATCTCAGGAATTACAGCCACAGTCAATGGAATAAATAGTCATGGTTCTTGGACCGTACACAACAGCTCCATTAGCTAATCATCGTTCATATGGATATGGTATATAGATGCTAGTTACATTGACACTGTCTGTCTGCAGGAAAATCCTCCAATTTCCTGCAGAAGCTGAACTTCTAATATCCATTGTAATGTTGGGGTCTACTGGCCAGCTGACTTTCATTACCCACCACTGGTCTGGAGTAAAAACAGTCACTGTCTATCCACACCTGTCAATGGTTATAGATGAGGTCCAGGATGGCAGTCAAATGTGATGAGTGGAAGAAAATCAACTTATAAAACACTAATAGAAAAACTTGGATTGCTTTTTTTTTTTCTTAAAAAAAGTTTAAGTTCTGTTTCCACCACAGCTCATTCAGGGTTTCCATGAAACAGGATCTTGGCCTGAATATAAAATGGAAGGTCTTTGCTTGGTTTGGAAAGGGGTGCGTGTTGAACTTCTGTCAGGTAGGAAATCTGTGATAAAATTGCGGTGCTCTTGCCTTCAGGCGCCGTGTCCCAGAGGCCAACATGAAATGGGCCCTAAAGCATTTACATGTTAAGGACCACCAGCACAGGTATCAGACCACAAAACCCCCTTAGTGTCCCAAGAAAATATATCTGGAAAGACTTTGCTGAACAATTACATAACTTACAGCCTACGTTGCATGGGAAAAGATGGATGCTGACAGCTATTCCTCGCCCCCATTCTTCGACCAATGTGCATTAAGGGATATATCTGGCTTTTTCATTTTTCTTACTGTCAACAAATCCCACTAAAAGTGTCTGTGTAGTCACAGCCTGATGTAGCTTATCCCACTGCGCCATAGAGCTCAACTGATGTCTCTGAAAAAAAAAAAAAAAAAAAGAAAATACTAAAAGCACATCACTACACCTTTGCACAAGGTGACATGTTCCTTTCTTAACCTGAATATGGGCACTGTAGATTACCTCGACTCGGCCCAGATGCACCTGGACTACTGCTGTAAACACTTGCTAGCACACTAAATGTGTATTAATCCTCCTCTGAAAATAGTCCCTAAACAAATGCCCCTTTACTGCTCCTCTTGGACCAAGATGTTTTAGGAAACTATCGAGGTTTTTCTTTTTTTTAATGAATCTATTTAGCCTATTAGAGACACGTCTTCAGTAAGAATGAATTGGTTTGGGACTGAGTGCCATAGACCGGGGAGGATGTTCCCTTAATTTTGCCAGCCTTCTCCTCAAAATGAAAGAATTTTGGAAAAATTGTATTTAATGGAATAATAAGTTTGGGCAGATTAGTTACCTTTGGACAGAGCCAGGCTAGCGGTTTCCCCTGCGTTTTTATGCTGAGCTAAGCTAACCTGTTGCTGGCTGTAGCTTCATGTTAATCATTAGCTTTGAAGTTGTAGGAATCTTCTCATCTGACTAAAGAGCATTTCGTCAAATATTCCTTTAAACCGTTTCCTCATCTTACTTGGCTTCTGTTGGCATGCGTTCAAGAACACTTGGCATCCCTGGTCCTCAGTTTGAGAACCATTTCCATAGGCTGCTACACGAGTCATTACAAACCCCATGAAACTGAACACCCCCCGATCGGAGATCTTCCTCTGCGCTCTTCCACAGGCCGTGAGGACATTGCCCTTCTTGTCTGTGAACTAAAACTTGTGGTAACAAAAGCTCACATCCGACGTAGCTCAGACAGGTACATGGGAAGTTCTCTTTCAAAGCGGTGAGCTCCCTTCCTTCCTGGCCCTGAGAGGACGAACTGTGAGGGGGCTCTGTGTGAGCAGGAGGGATCCAGTTGCAGGCAGCTGAATCGGTGCTCTGTTGGGTCTCCCCTGGACACTGTCATAGCGTGTTTGCTGAAGGCGGGTCAATGAGGACTTTCTTTGGCAGAGGAATTTCACAGCACACGACAGCGCAGACATGCACACAGACACACACACAAACACACTGGAACCAGTGCAGCCCTGCAACCCAGATCCCTGCTCCTCTGGTGAGAACGGAAGTGGATGCTGGAGAAGCAGGAGGTGAAGGAAGGCTGTCACAAAAAGCCATTGGTTTGAATTTCACTTGATGACATTAATTGCTCGTTTGTTATAACCGAAACATGTTCATTATATCTTCTATAGTTCAGGGGAACCTGATGCAGTTGAAGCAGTTGGACAGTACAAGCAGCAGGAGCGTTTATACTGTGAAAGGTAACCACCCCGCTCACTATACAACCATTTTCTTGATAAGGCGACTCCATGAAGGTTCTTCATTGTGACTGGGCCTCACCTATACTGTACAAGGTTACACAGGGAAGATAAATGCTCAGGATCCCAAAGCCATATCTTGTGTATTCGGTTCCAAAAATGTGTGGGTTTGCAGAAATTTCAGGCTTTTGTATGTGTATTATAAAGACTGTAGCCTCGATCTGCTCAATATGAAAAGTCCCTTAACGTAACTTCTAATGTGATTTGGTGCAAAAATCGATAAAACTTGACCTGACCTGAAATCCAGTTTTTATCTGAGCCGGTCCGATACATTGACTGGTTGATTACAGATCAGATAAATGCCAAAGACCTGCTCGAGGCAGTTTAGAAACAGTATAACCATTGCACAACCGTTGTTTGACAAAATCTGAACTCAACATCTACTTACATGCTTGTCGTGGAGCTTTCGACGGTCTCACATGGTCTTCATCAGCAGCTAGAATTTGCTCAGTCACTGTAGGCAAACAAATATCCATGTTTTCTTTGAAGCTGAGTTCAACAGCTCATTTTTGACATCGATTATCAAGTGCTCAACTAAACCTATTTTGATAGGTTTAGGGGCAGTGCACAGGAATAAACTTTGCTATAGCTAATTTTCATCTGTAGTCTCTGGACAGACGT
>CM076654.1:3604700-3610543 GCA_038496675.1 Rachycentron canadum
GTCTTGCTCTTTTAATAAGGAAATCCTGCACATGGAAAAATGACTGTGCAGCCACAGTCTAATGTATCATTTGTTTGCACTGTGCTGGCTGTGCTCCAGTGTGTTAAAGACCCAATCAAGAATCGGTGTAGTGTAGCCTTTCCCAAGGAGACATCAAAGGTCTCCCACGTTTTCACCTCAGACACCAGTTGTTAATGTGCACAGGCCTTTAAATTTTGTCTTTTTGCACAGTTACCATAGCTACACATAGATTAACAGCCAACACAATTCCTCAGCCTGCTCAGGGCCCGATCAAGGTCACAGAGCAGCATCCCCGGAGCAGATTTGGGGGCTCAATATGTCACCGTAGATGTAATACCAGCTATCTTCCAGATGATGGCTCACCTGTCAGTGGCAGGAATTATACCTGCAGCCCTTGGGTCACCGGTCGACCCAACAACTCTCGGAGGCCATGTAGGCAGAAATAAAACTGTCAGAATACTAATGATGATTGTAAATAATTTGTAGGTATTAAGGTAATGACATATACTACATATACATATATGTGGGACTTTACTTCTTGGTTAAAGGACTTGTGGCGTCCCGCTGGTCACTCAGGAAAAAAAAGTCTCCCATTTTAATGTAGAATGGGACAATTTTGGACTAATTTGTCGTTTTAGATCTTTTCTTACACCTGATGACCAGTAGATGCATTAATGTATGAGTGGATGCACTCATACTTTGTTTTACTTAGCTGTGTCACATAATACCGGCACTTTTCCTGAATAAACACATTAAGTGTTAAAGGTTACATTTGTTCCTGTTTTATTTCTGCACTAGAAGAGACTTAGTGTAAAGCAGCTCCTGGGAGCATGCAGCATACTAATAGTGGAAATGCATTTGTTTGTGCACATGCACGTGCTGTCTGAGAAAAAGTGGTGTTGTTTGCCACACTTCTTCTTTAGCAGTGCTTTGTCTTCAGGATGTTTTATGCTCAGTTTTCAGTTTTTTTTTTTGGTTTTTTTTTTTTCTCCAGCTCATCAGGAGGTCACAAAAAGCCTCTGGCAGCCTCCCTATCCGCTTAGATTTAGGTGCGCAGCGAAAACCGTGAAAGTAGATCACAAATCAAAGTTTTGCTGTCCTCATACCATATTAACATTTCAAATCAGCGCTGTGTGGATAATTTCACTGAAGAAAGTCCCGTTTTATGCTTCTTTTCTTTGGTATCGAGCTGACCTCCCACTGCCTGCACACACTGAGCAGGTTTCCCTCCTGACATATATATGTATATATATATATGATCTGTACTTGTGTCTCCTCTATCTGAGCTGTGATTCAACACTTAGCAGTTCATCCTAGTATTCCCCACATTTGTTTTGCATTAGTCCGGAAAAAGATGGATATTTGAGATCCATATATAAGCTCCTAGTTTCTACATTGCACGTACTGAGAAGATTAATGCACTGTATTTGGGGTATGCTGATTGGCTGGGGATGATCAAGTCTTCATTTTCCAACCTTGCTAAACTAAACAAAAAGCCTTTGTTTGACATTACTGATGACTTGCACTGGTGCCTAACAATAGACAATAGGATGACAATGGGAATATGTCCAATCTGTTTAGATGTTGGAACCAAAAACAGATTTGCACTGAATGTTAAAAAAACCTTGGTGCTGTTTTTTCAAGTGGTTCTTGTTGTTGTTGGGATGATCTGGTTGGGTTTGGAGGTCACCAAGTTCATAATTTTTGAACTTGTGAGGTAATTTAGAGGTTAAAAAAAACAGCTCTCCCTCTTATTTTGGCTTTACTTTTTTGTGAAACACAAAATGATGTCAATTCAGTAACACAACCTGGAGAATAACAACCTGCTTTCTCGGTGTAAGCTGTAATGGGTGGTCACCAGCTGCTCAAGAGTCTGTTTGTTGCAAAGAATACTCCAGAAATAAAGTCAGTTTCTTGCTACAGTGAATTGTGGATTTAATTAAACTCAGCAAAGGTGTGGATCCAATTAGGAGATGTGTTCGGTATACACAACACTGTAATGTGTGAAAATTACCCACATTTCCCTCCCAAGAGATGCAAGTAGCAATTAATACCTGCAGAAAACACTGCAGCATGTTTTCACGAGCTCGGGCCCCGTCAGACCGATCATCTTTAATCAGCGGACATGAGTAGATGAAGTGAGATGACTTTTCTCTCTCTGCATTAATAAACTTCCTAGCAACCCCCCGCCCCATCGTGTCTCCTCCAGGGAACCGTTCAGTCTCCGTTTCCTGAGATTGTTCTAATTAAGACTGATGTAACGATTACATAATTTGTGGCAATCTCCAAAGCTGGATGTCGATGTTTGGCCTTATTGAACATTTTATGCACCCCCCCCACCTTTTTTTTTTCATATGACTTTTGCTGCAGCATTTTCATTAGTCTAACTTTAAACTTGTGAACTCCCCTGCTTGGCGTCACAACATTACAAATCGTCACTTATACTGCCGCACATGTTTGTACTTTGATGCAGATGAATCCGCTTGAGTGGGAGGTTGCTAATAGGTGTCAAAAATTAATATGGTATCTTATTTTAAATTGCTTATTAAGTGCATATGTAAAGTAAAAACTTTAATGCTATTAACCCTTTTTAATTTGAACATTTTATATATTTTAATAGTTTTTTACTTTTATGCCCTTCTGTGAGGCTGTTTGTGGCCTGTGCCTTTACCAAAACATTATATTAAAGTTATTACTTTTAGAGGATTTGGAAAGAAGAAAGTAATCTTCTGTCTTACATTGGCTAAGTCACTGACTTCACTGTCTTTTGTTTTTCTGAAGATGTGGACGTTCTGCAGCAGCTCGGGCTCTCTGGGCGAAGAGCGGGTGGGCCAACATCTTCGGGCGCTCGAGCCATCCCTAATGGCATCATCCCCTTCAAGTCGGGAATTATCCTCACCCCGAGGGCACGCATCCAGGTGCCTCTGCGCACTGTTATCCCTGCTAACTACAGCGCCACCAACCTCTCCCTGATCCTCAGTTTGTCTGTTCATCGCGTCAACAGCGCTTTTCTTTTCTCAGTTCTGTCTAAGAAACGGAAAGTGCAGCTCGCAGTGCAGTTTGTTCCGGGGAAGGTCCTGGTACACGTGGGGCAGAGGAGCTCCGTAAGCTTCGACTATGACGTCCACGATGGCCAGTGGCATAGTCTGGCCTTGGATGTGCGAGGCCATCGGGTGTTCTTGCACACTTCTTGCGGAAAGAAGAGCATACATACTGATTTGCGATCTAAAAAAGTGGAGGCCCTGGATCCAGAGGGCTCTTTCCTGCTGGGCAAAATGAACCACAACTCGGTGCCTTTTGAAGGTGCCATCTGTCAGTTTGACATTTATCCCTCTGCTAAGGCAGCTCATAACTATTGTGATTACATTAAGAAACAATGCAGAGAAGCCGACACGTATCGGCCTGTGTTTCCACCCTTGCTACCTCTATTTTCCACAGATCCAAATATTACTGTCACTCATCTAACTCCACTGTCATTGACGGAGCTTTCCAAAAAGGGGCAGGGACCTACTCTGGCCCTGATTGAGGAAAATGCCAGGACTACTATTCTTGTTCCAACTGACCGCTTGCTGATGCAGAACAAAACATCTGTGCATCAGACTGTGGGCACTCCAAAACCCCGTGCTGTGTCTGTTTCTCCACCGGTTCATCCAGGCTTGGAGAGCCCGGTAAAATTTCCGACTCAAACGGCTCCGACATCTCTTAGGATCAGCGTGACACCACCAAGTCCAAATTTGCATGCTGGAAAGAACAGAAAGCAAGGAGATGCTAATGCCCCGAAGCCTTCTGGGAATACTATGGATTTACCTGCTTCCACCAGACCATCAGAGGTGAGGCCAAACCTTCAGACCACAGCTGCTTCCACACAGGGGTCTCCTTCAAACGCCTACCATCCCCATAAAAAGCAGTTGAGCACAGTAGCTCCTAAGAAATCTGAGCCAAAAGTGACCAGTGTGCAGGATGTCAAACCCACCTCGCTTATCCCAGTCACTCCAGCTGCAACAGATGGCTTCCAAACATTTGACCTGGAACCGACCCTCTTCTCACTGCTGGCTGGACCACCTGGACTAAAGGGAGAACCAGGACCGCCGGTGAGTGTGTGAGCTCTAAACAAACACAACACAAACCTGCCCCTGAGACCCATGCATGAATAAAAGCATGTTTACCAAACCTTTGAGAGGCAAAGAGTACATCTTGTGCTTGCATTACATGAATATTTGTTTATCTCGTGATTTGTTTACAGTATAGTGTTTTAGCGTTTATTTTATGAATGGCTGTCATATGAATCTGAATGACTGTGTTCTAACAGATGTATGTTTTTAATTCTTGGCTGCCACTTTTCTGTGCTTTGGGCTTTTTTCCTAATACATCTTTGGATCGCAATGATACACAAGTTTGACAGCTTGTTGTTTCAGTGTTGGTTGGCCTTTCTTTGATGCCGGGGACCGCTGCTGACGTGGATTCTGACGTGTCTCTTGGTTGTGTGGTTTTGCAAATCTGGCAGTCACCAAGCGTTGCATCTCTAAAATGTTTGCTGATTTGAACAGTAGAAGTGTTGAGTGGGCCTATGACTGGGATTTGTGAATTGCTTCATCCCCAATTTGTTTCCTGACTTGGTGTCAGAAATTTTCTATCCTCGTCAAATTGGTGCTGATTACTGTGTGATTTCCTTTTTAGCAGCAGTGGTAGAAATAGTCAGGTTCATGCCAGTTAGTGTTTGTCTGAGTGCAGGGGCTGGCGGTGAGGTGTTAGATTCCTCCGAGTGTGAGTGTGGCTGCTCAGAGAATGAATACTTTTAAAGTAGGGTCAAAGGTAAAAAAGGATAAAGCACTTGAGCACAATAAACTGTTAAAGGCAGGAATTTAAAGGTCTATACAATATAATCACAGGACCTCATCCCCATTATTGAAAACTGTTGTTCTTCCCATTTGAAACATTGTGGATGGAGTGGTAGTAAGATGTGCAGCAAATGTAGGAAATGGAAAAATCGCCTCTTCAGATTTGACACGTTAAAGTCTTTTAGTCTTAAGCATGTGTCAGAATATTACACCACTAACTCGACTAAACTACTGCAACAAACTTTAGTGGCAAAATGAAAGAATTGAAAATCTACTAACAATGAATAATCGAACTAATCATTTTATTGGCTCACTTTAAGACTGCAGAGTAAGATCTGAACAAAGTGTCTGTGATAAACATAGTGGCAGGGTTTTATTTTGACATTTATCAACCGGTGTTGACTGTGGACTGTACACATTCATAAAGACCACGAGGTCGTCCTGTCAGACACTGTCCTTCTGTTGAACACAAAATGGTTACCCACATTTTCCATTGTGAAAATGACTTCTCTGTCTTGTATTAGCTCATGTTTGACCAATAAGAATGTTTTTAAGAAAAGCTTTCCTGCTCCGGCAGTGAGAGAAACCACAGCTCTGCACACTCCTGAAGCCGCTCAGACCATTTATATGAGAGAGATGTAACCGATACCAATCAATCTCTGATGTGTGGTAAAGGTTACTTTCCTGAGGACTTTCACCATTTGTATTGCTGCTCAGATTTTAGTCTGAGCAGATCGCTGAATCAGGTACAGGGTGCAAAATGAAGTTACCATCTTGTCTTGTGAGTCACTTCATTCATATCACCCTGTACTGGGATTAGGGTTGATGTTAGTGGGTTATGGACTGTTTAAGAAGGCAAATGTTTCAACTGCCTTTAAGTGTGTGTATGTCTATATATATATATATATATATGTATATATATGTGTGTGTGTGTGTATATATATATATATATATATATATATATATGTGTGTATATATATACAC